>JANHGO010002271.1:0-30677 GCA_024606505.1 Aquila spilogaster
CCTGTGCTCCAGACCCCTCACCAGCTTTGTTGCCCTTCTCTGGACACGCTCCAGGGCCTCAATGTCTTTCTTACAGCAAGGGGCCCAAAACTGGACACAGTACTCGAGGTGCGGCCTCACCAGTGCTGAGTACAGAGGGACATATACCCCTTCAACCAGTCTGGGTCACCTGCCTGGGCTGTGTCCTCTCCAAGCTTCTTGTATATCCATAGCTCCTCACTGTCAAGGCAGTGTGAGAAGCTGAAACATCCTTGACTTAGTGTAAGCACTGCTAAGCAACAACAAAAACATTGGTGTGTTATTAACATTATTTTCCTTCTTAATCCAAAACACAGAATCATACTACCTACTAGGAAGGGAATTAACCCAGACAAAACCAAGATGATCATTTGCTTGTTTGTTCACTTGTTTGTTTTTCAGTGAAATTGCTCACTGTGATGTGAGTTATAAATGTGTCTATAACCTTTTAAAAGAAAGTTCCTGAACCTAAATTCTGTATCTCCTGGGAAAAATAAAGAGTATTTCGAAAATTAAAATTGTTAAAGTGTTTAAAAAAGTGTATCATCTTTCATGGCACCTGTATTGGCAGAGGAGTACATTGAGTGGTACAGTCTTTTGTCCCTGTGCATTTTGAGGATTTTATTTCAAGTCATCCTTTAACCCCCTGAGGCAACTTAACCTCTCACTCTCCCCAAGTGGAACTGGGGAGAGAATCAGCAAGGTAAACGTGAGATCTCATGGGTTGAGATAAAGATGGTTTAGTAGGAAAAGTAAAACAATGAATTAATTTGTTGCTTCCCAGTGGTAGGCAGACATTCAGCCACTTCCATGAAAGCAGAGCTCATGTAATGGAGATGTTTTCACTCTGAATGTTCTCACCCGCTTCCTTCCTTTACCTTCACTGTTTAATGCTGAGCATGATGCCATATGGTATGAGACATCTCTTTGTCTAGTTTTGATCAACTGTCCTGGTTCTGTCCCCTCCCATGTCCTTGTACCCCTCCAACTCCATCACTGTCAGGACAATACAAGAGTCTCAGAAATTGAAATGTCCTTGGCTCTGTAAAGCACTGCTGAGCAACAGTTAAAACATCAGTGTGTTATCAACATTGTTTTCTCCTAAGGTCAAAATACAGCATCATACCAGTCAGTATGAAGAATATCAACTCTGTCGCAGCTGAAATGAGGTGAGGACAAACATTCAGGAGAAGGTTGCTCTTAATTTCTACCTTTTTTTTTTTTTTTTTTTAAGTAAATTTATAATGTTTTTAAAGCACTTTGATTTGAGTCATCATGGCCTTAGTGGTCTTCTAAAATCCAAAAGATTGTTGGTTAAACTGTGGTCCTCACTATCTAAAAATAAGTGGCTTCTTTCAGTGATATTTATGTACATATTTCTCTGTACTATAATCTCCAGAAAGCTTTCAGTTTGTTGTATCTTTTCCTACTAAACACTGCAGAACGTATTTGGAGAATGTCAAATTTCAGCAACAGTGTGAAATGTTTTCAGTGGTAGAGATTTTTATTGCATGAGGAAATACTAAACAAGAAAATGAATGTATTGTTTCTTGATTTTTGATAAAATAGATCAAAATTCTTCAAAGATGTTCTGAAAATACGTAGGCACGTTTAGTGTTCATCAGTTTGGTGTGCAGTGGGCAGGTGCTAAAGATTTCAGTTTAATCAGTAGGTTGGTGTAACTGTGAGAAGTGATGTAACACATTTAAGAATTTAATTAATTATGAAGGGTGAAAATACAACCAATGTCATCAGCTTGTTCAATAAATGAACTCAGAAGTTCTTCACTCCCTCAAAAAAACAACCATTGAACCACTATCACCACCACCGCCATCAAGAACCACAGTGACTAAATGGCCCTTGTCTGTGCCACTTGACAATTACAACAATCCATTTCCAGGTGATATGCAACTGGATGTAGAAATAATTTACTACAAAAATAAGTTTTTTCAAATTACAATCTAAAACATAAAAATGATAGCTTTTCACAGCAGGAAACTCAGCAGTATAAATGAGGCTTTTATGGAATGCTTCTTTCTATCTTGTCATTGTTAAACCACAGCAGACTTGTGTATAGATCTTCTTCATTTATTCAAATGGGAATATATATTTAATAGCCTACTTATGAACTAAAATGATGGTCTGCAAATCTCAATAAACAAAATAAACTAACAAACTTGAAGCAGCTAGTATATATTTATAACAAAACTAAAAATGAAGGAGTAGAATTATCTATATTTACTAAAGATAAATAGTGGAATTATAGAATGGCTTTGGTTGGAAAGGACTTCAACGATCATCTAGCTCCATATCCTCCCCTATCATGGGTAGAGATGCAATCCACTAGGTCAGGCTGCCCAGGGAGATGTCTAGGAGATCCAACCTGGCCTTGAACGCCTCCAGGAATGGGCATCCATTATTTCTCTGGGAAGCTTGTGCAAGTACCTCCCCACCAACAGACCCTAGATTCACTGTCAAGTATCGGTTTCTCTAGGGATCACCATCAATCAGAATTTTCATGGAATCAGGACATCAATTGTCTAGAGCAGTGGTGCAAATCAGCTAGTCATAGAGGCTCAGTGCATCAAGAAACGACCTTTCCCCAGGTCATTTGAAAAAGTGAAGATGTCTTCCTGAATCAGAGAGACCAAAATGAAAGACTGTATATATGAATCAGCCCAACATAGAGTATGAGAACTGAGCAACAAAAAAAAAGGAATTTTGAGGAGATCAAGTTTGAGACAGTTTGAATCCACATCTTCCTTCCTGTCAAATGATATCAAGTGATATGATTATGGCAATATTACAGTCTGGTAACACTGGCATTTTAGTCTTTTATGCAGTCTTTCCCTTTCATCAAATTTTGGGCTTCCACCATACACTGTCTCTCATTTGTTTCATACCAGCAAGAAGGTTGTTGAACTTTCTTTCCTTGTTCTCTACCTGATAAAGTTAGATATTCTCTTTAACACTACACATAAATAAACAAAACGTATAGTCTGTTACAGATTGTAATGAATGATATATCTCATTTTTGAGTTTTTTTAAACATGGGATGTTGTAACAAGCCTCTCTGAGGTTCGTTAATATATGGACAGTATACATTTCAATCAATTCAAATTTCCACGAACTAGAAAAGAAAAATGTAATCCTATGCAGAAACTTTCTCCGAATACAATTGATTTCTAACGTGGTCTGAATACATCCCATCAATTTTCCAAAAGTTAAATAATAGCAATAAACGCAAATTTCTTTGATATGGAACTGATTTCTTAAGCAAAAGGCTAAATGTCCTAATTCAATTATTCTCATTTTCTTTACAAGGAAAAAAAAAAAAACAAAACCAACATATTAAGGCTAGGATGCTCATATTTTTCAATAAAAATGAAAAAGCAGCACATGTTCTTTTCAGGAAAACAATAAATATATAAAATTATTTCAGTATTACTGCTTTTTTTCTTTTTAAATTAAAAAAGTATTCTCACATGTACTAAGAATGTAGCAAGCCTATTAGGAGGAGTGGTAGAAAAAGTAAAAGCAAAGCTGTCTTATTTAAGCATATTGCACAGAATATTACTCGGATTATTTCTTTTTCTGCTGATGTAAGAAGACACTGGCCTATTTGCAGCAGTTTAGCTTGCTTATGTCTAGTCAAGAGTGAAAAAAGAGTTAGTCTCATGTAGCTTTAGCTACATAGAGCTAGACTGTCTCAGATAAGCTAATCATATAGAACTCTATAATCAGTGGCAATAGTAGTGGAATCATGGAATCACTTGGGTTGGAAGATACCCCAAAGATCATCCAGTTCTAACCTCCCTGACATGGGCAGGGTTGCCACCCACCAGATCAGGCTGCCCAGGGCCCCATCCATGCTGACCTTAAAGACTTCCAGGGATGGGGTATACACAGCCTCTCTGGGCAACCTGTTCCAGCACCTCACCACTCTCTCTGTGAAGAACTTCCTGCTGACATCCAATCTAACTCCCTCCTTGAGCTTAAAACTGTTCCCCCTTGTCCTGTCACTGTCTACTAAAGTAAAAAAGTTGATTCTCCTCCTTTTTATAATCCCCTGTTAAATACAGCAATGAGGTCTCCTCACAACCTTCTCTTCTCCAGGCTGAACAAGCCCAGCTTCGTCAGCCTGTCTTCATAGGGGAAGTGCTTCAGCCCTCTGATCATCTTCATGGACCTCCTCTGGACCCTCTCCAACAGCTCCACATTTTTCCTGTACTGAGGGCCCCACACCTGAACGCAGTACTCCAGATGGGGTCTCATAAGGGTAGAGTAGAGAAGGACTATCACTTCCTTGTCCCTGTTGGCCATGTTGGCCACCCCTCTTCTGATGGAGCTCAGGATACCGTTGGCCTTCCAAGCTGTAAGAGCACACTGCTGGCTCATGTTCAGTTTTTCAGCCACCAGGACCCCCCAGGTCCTTCTCCACAAGGCTATTCTCAAGGAGTTCTTCTCCTAGTCTGTGTACACCTCTGGGATTTCTCTGACTCAGGTCCAAAACTTTGCACTTTGCTGTGCTGAACCTCATTACATTCACATAGACCCACCTTTTGAGTTTATCACGGTCATTCTATGTGGCATCAGTTCCTTCTAATGCGTCACCTGCACCACTCAGCTTGGTGTCATCAGCAAAAATGCTGAGGGTACACTCGAGCCCCTCATTGATACCACCGATGAAGATGTTGAAGAGCACTGGTTCCAAGACAAATCCCCTGGGGACACCACTTGTGACCAGCCTCCACCTGGACATAGTGTCATTCACCACAATACTCTATGGCTTTCCAACCAATTCCTTATTTGGAAAATTCATAATTTCTCTGGGCAACTTGTTCCAGTGCCTCACCACCCTCTGAGTAAAGAATTTCCACATGACATCTAATTTAAATCTCCCCCCTTTTTGTTTAAAATTCTCCCCCCTTTTCCTAATGCTATCTGCCTTTGTAAAAAAAAAGAAAAATAAAATAAAAACAAAGAAAAAATATCAACAGCACCTCAATGTTCACATTGGCAGCAACCCCAGTGTTAACACCCCAAAAGAGAAAACATTTCCTACAGTCATCTGCCCACTAGAATGATAAGTTGTCAAGCTTTTTTCCAGGCTGTAGTATACCACATTGCAGTGACCAAGGAACAGATTATCAAGAGCCGGATATAGAACCCCCTGAAATCAATGAAAAGACAAATCAGTTTCAATATATTTTGTATCAATCCTTAGTTAAAGCAGAATTGCTCTCCACCTCCTGACCAATACCCAGCCAGTCCTCAAGCAGTGGCTAACTGCTGGCCAACCCTCTACTGTTTTTCAAGTATTTTTCACATGATATCATGTGTTATGGAATACTTCTTTGGCCAGTCATCTGTCCTGGTTCCGTCCCATCTCAAATCATTATGCCCCCTCAACACTGCACACTGACAGGACAATACAAGAAGATGAGAAACTGAAATGTCCTTGGTTTCATACAGAACTGCTTAGCAACAACTAAAACATCAGTGTGTTATCAACATTGTTTCTCTTCTAAACTCAGAATGTAATATCATACCGGACACTATGAAGAAAAAAACAACTGTCCTAGCTGAAAACAGGACAGCTAGTTTTACTGTGTTTATTAAAACTAGTTTAGCATCTCTGTGGAGTCTTTGCCTGAGCATTTTTTCTTCATTTTCAGTAAAAGAATTTCATTTTTATTTGATGTATTTTTGTTTCAATCAGCAGAAAAGAAATATGAACTATGGTGTAAAGAATATTTTATCTTTCATCATCTGAACAGGAAGCCCTTGGGTGTATAAATTGTATTTTCCTCTTGTGATGATGATTTATAGTTGTGGTTTATGCCTGTTTCCTTGAGGCTATCCAGGTGTATATGACATCATATAAACTATTCTTTGCCCAATATATTTGGTGTTCTTAGTTTCTTGCCTTAAGTAAACATTCAAAAGGAATCCAGAAATCACTTCTACTCAATTTCAAGTTAAATAGGGATACATATTATCCATGAAGTCTAGAAATGAGGAAATGTAATCTAGAAGCTTGTTGCAGAAAAGTATCATTGCTGAGTTCTGATGAGGATCTTGAAGCTGTTAAAAGCCTATTTTTTTTTTTTTTTAATTTTTATTTAAGCATTGCTATGAGAAATAATTTGGGAGTCATTCGAAATCCAAATATAGTTATTACAAGCAAATAGAAGTTCTGCTTTGTGTCTACATTCAATTATCTATCAAGACACATGAAATCAAGTGTCATTTCTCCCTATTTTAACATTTATAATAATATCACTGTCTAAAACTGGGCAACAACTTAGGATCTTTTACAGACAGTCTTATTCTCTGATTTCAACTAAGACGTTACTTTTTCTGTTTGCTATATATATGGTATGCTTTTTATTGTAAAATCTATCATTTCAAACTTTTCTCCTTGGGAATCAAGATTGGTCTATAAATCTCCAGGAAATAAACACATTAATAATGATTAAATATGAATGAATAGGGAAATAAGAAGCTCATTCCCCTGACAAACAATAGAACAGGTGTTACCTATAATTGCTGTTTTAGATTATGTTTGGAACTTTTCTCACAATTTATTTAAAGCTGCCTTAAATTATTTTATTTCCTAAAGTTTTAGAGTGGTTGAATCTCTTTGGTATTAATGTTATCCATGAAAATATCCTAACTCTTCTCCTATGTAACTTCATGAGTTTTGTGCTTACTTCCTTTTTGTTTTAGAAGGCAGGTTAAAAAATAAGCCTGAATTCATTCCTGTTTTCCTTCCATTATTTTTTTTTTCTGAGCAATGGCATCCTCTAGTAAAAAAATCTTGAACTAAGTAGCATGAGAGAGAATTAGCATGTTAAGAATTTGATATTAAACTCTGTTTGCTATTTATTTTTTTTTAGTGTTCTTAGACATTTTAAAGGAAAAGATAGTGAATTTTGGGGGCAAAAAAAAAAAAAAAAAAAAAAACAAGCAAAGCAATACTTTTCTCTCATGCTGATTCAAAAACCCAAGGAACAAATTTGCAGTCCAAATGAAAGCATTAAAAAAGAGTGACAGGAGCAGAGCTAAAAAATAAGCCATTTTTTTCCATCACTGTTGATTATGCAGATGAATTTTTGAATGCAGTTACAGGCTTCTCATTATACAAGAAACTGCAGTATGGCAGAGCAGTCTTAAATTTTTGATCTTCATGTTAAGGGAAAAGACATGGCAAGTATACTTGAATGGGAAGTTAAAATATATCAAAACTAACTACCAGCTATTCATTAGTTTTTATATTCAAATCCTGATAATCATATTATTTATTATCACAGTTTCCAGGATGATAAGATTTGAAAAAGCATGTATAATCCTCTGAGGCTAAGCTGGTCTTGGTGGCCTGTGTCCAGTATTCAGATTTCTGCAATTAATGCACATATACATGAAAAGAAATGATTGAATATTTTAAAGAAAAATGATAATAGTCTCTTCCCAAAGTCAGTTTTTACACAGGTAGAATCCATATCAATCAATCAATCAATTAATAAGTAAATAAGACACGTGTTTTGTTTTGTTTTGTTTGTTTTAGGGATTAGCTCACTCATAGGCTGCTATTTTCAAAAGATTAATTGTTTTCTTCTGTTCTTTAATATCACTTTTTTGTTCCTGCTTAATCCTTGTTCTGAGACAGAAGTGTAAGTAGTTTTCCTCTACTCCAGAGTCTATTACTGAGAGAAAGAGAAGGAGACAGAGTGATTACCCCACCCCTGAGCCATCTTCTGCTTCTCTGGTCCTCCTGGGAAATGAATATTGCCCAAAGCAGAACAGAAAAAAAATTGTATTCAGTTCTTTTGTTCCATTTTCCATAGTGTCGTGCTTGCACAATTTTGTGGACAGCATAACAAACCAAAACCCAGAAACATCAATTTCTTTACATAGAATTTGTCATCTCACAGAAAATCCAATAATATAATTCTTCTCATCATTGGAATATAACATCTTAGCTGTCCATTTCCCTTCTTTGATGCTTTGACCTATATTTAATTGATTTCTCATCAATAACAGACTACTTCAGATTGAATGCTACTTAAATACCAATTTGCAATCTGTCAGTTATGAGATACTAGGTTAAGAAATTGTTACACTTACTATTTAACTCAACCAGATTGTTATTCCTGTTATCCTTTGTAAGAGGGAGAAGAGAGAATTTTGCAGTAAATTTACCATTCCTACACTTCTACTACTATCAATTTCAGTTTGGTCAATATGTTCTTTCTCTGCACAAATTGTCTTTTTTGCTTCATGTGATATGTTTGGCAAATTGTCTCCTTGACTTGATAGTTTTACACTTAATTTTAGCACAAATAGTAGAGAACAGATTTGTTACCACTGTCAAGAAGTGATGATACAAGCAGCGACCTACTGACCAAATTTAATTTGGTGGTATAACCAGACTTGGAGATAAGAACTGCTGAGAGGATTGCTTTTGCAGGTGTTTAGACTATTTGGTTACTGAAAAATGGTTATTCAGTTGCAGAAAATAAAGTAATATATAGAGCATCAGTCCACCTCCCTGGTGTTCATGAAATAAAGTAACTTAATTGCACTTCATGTGCATTTTCTAGGCAGAGCTTTCCTGCTCCTACTTTGTTTTTCAGAATCATCACACAGTAACAGGAGCACTGAGTTTCGTATATAAATCTTTCTTTCTCTGCAACTCAGTTGTAACCTTAATATCTGAGGTATTTGAGCTGTTTCAGCTTGGGTGGGAAAGACATAAAATCCATGATTATATTCCTTTTTAGCCATTGTGTAATAGAGACATTTTGATATACAATGATAGCAAGGATCATAAGTGTATTACATAGTAACATAACACTGAAATATTATAAAACAGTAGAAGCTGCCAGCTTGATCACATCCAGCTCAGTCATATATCTCACTAATCATACACCTCTCAAGTTAGTGACAGTCATAGCACAAAACATAAATGCTTTAATGTTCTGTCAGTTCCGCGTGTTTAATTTATACTTCATTGTAATCTCACATTTACTGTGATAAAAGTAAGAGAGATAGGCTGAAAGAAAAAAGAGATCTTAAAGAGTAGTACTACTTTGAATATGAGACATGCCATTTTTTACTTTTTTTTCTGTGTACCTGTATGAATAAACATTGCCTTTCTCAGTGAAATTATCAAAACCAGTAGAAGTTCAAAGATAGGTATGGTTCTAGCAATCAGAAAAAAAATATGTCTGATAAAATGATTTTTCTTGAGCACAGACAATGTGTTTTGAAAATATGACATCAGTCACTGTAAGATTAAGGCAATTAAATCCAAGCAGAAGTACTGAAAGAACTTGTTCTGAACTTCTTGTCTTCATGAATTACAGAATCAGCAGCCAGTTTAATGAGTTTATTGCTACATTTCTCTGAGGCAACAGCAACATCCAGTGGTTAGTGAGGCTTGGCCTACCTGTTGCTGTCTTTGAACTGAAGATGCACAATACTGTCTTTTTGTATTCTAAGATTTTATTCTATCATGTAAAAAGCAGGCAGGATTTCAGGAGGCAATATCAGCACCCTGCAGATTTTATACGACTCTGAATATATTCTGTACAGTATATAGTTCTTTTGTTCCTCTGTGGTATGTATGTATGTATATGTATGTCCATTAAAGGATATGAACAAAGTCATTTGGAAAAACTTTGTGAATTTCAGGTTTGTTTGATTAAGTGCCTATTTGCTGAGACAGAGGAGTAGGATATTTAGAACATTGCATACATAGCACGTGGAACCTTAAGGCTAAAAAAATATACACAGGTGTTGGGTAAGATGCAGTCCTTATCTACTTAAAAGCTATCAGATGAACTGGAAATGCTATTTAGGACATATCAATACCTACTGTAAACAAAATTGCAGTAGTCTTTACAGAATTTAAGTGAGTTCTATTTCTTTTCTGTTTGGTGCTACGTATCTGTTTCCTGAGTGGGAGGAGAAGGGCAACTCTTAGAAGTAGTTACAAGAGCTACATAGAAAAATTATGAATGTTAGCTATGTATAAAACATAGTGGGAAGAAAAACAAATTAGTTTGTCTTCCACAATATTGTGTTAAGAAGATTCCTTCATGCAAACGGAAGAAACATAATTAATATGTGATTGGTTTTCTTTGCCTTAGCAGTATTCTATTTTCACAGTGATTTTTCTTTTGTTAATTAATACATTCAGCATCTATAAACTGCATAGCTTTATATTTGGAAATGTCTTGGAAAAATTGTTTTCACAAATCAAAGATACAGTTTCTGCAGAGTGCTTAATCCATTGAAACAAACAATGTGTAATTGACAGTTTATGTATTTTATACTTCCTAAAATAGTATTCTTCTACATATGGAAGGAGAATAGCATGTTTGTAAATTTAACTACAAGAATGATAGAACATGAAATAAAAAACTGTGTTCATTTAATGACAATATTGTGCATTCATTCCTATCTATCAACAATAGTAATCATAGCTCTCTATTCAGTATTCAAAGATGACATATTTAAAAAGAAAAGACAACTTAGTAAAGGGCCATGAGTATTGAGAACGTGTGCTCTTCTGTACTATGAGTAACTAAAAGATAGCAACTCATTCTAGAGCTCAATATAGTAAATCATTTCATTTGCCTCAAGCATCAGCATAATGTCTGACCCCAGTCGTCTTCATGATGCCCAACAGAATCTAGCCAAGATATAAGCATTTTGGAAAATTACGTTAGCCAAAATAATAATACGCAAATGTAAATATGCACATAGAAGAATACCAAATTTATTGCAAGATTTTCTCCCTGTTTCTTTAATGGCAATATCTCGTGCTTCTTTTCTCCCCTTAGGAACTTTCCTCCTATCCCTAATTTCCTTCTGTCTCTAACTATATATTAGGTCACTACTTAAAGAAAGAATTGTAGTGACTTGGTCTGGTATGTACTCATAAAAATCAGTTAGTTTGAATCCCTCCCCTGCATCTTCCACTAGATCAGGTTTCTCAAAGCCTCAACGTGGCCTTGAACACTTTCGGGGATGGAACATCCAAAAACTTCTCTGTCTCAGTGTCTCCTCATCACCCTCATTGTGAAAAATGTCTTCCTTAATGTCTAATCTAAATCTACCCTCTTTAAATTTAAAATCATTACCCCTTTTTCTGTCATTACTGGCCCTGTTTCTCTTCATCTTTCTTACAAGCCACTTTTAGGAACAGTGAAGCTAAGAATGTTTGGTCATCTTACATAACACACTTCTTATTTTTCCACACTTTGTTATCAGGAAATGATTTTTTTTTTTAAATGACAAGTTTGCTAATAGAAAAAAAAAAAAAAAAAACACACATTAAATCAGTGTGCAGATTATTTATTGGTAAACTCTTCTAGTAACTTTATTGTAGTTCCATAGTTCATCTTTAAAGTTCACCTAGTTCACTTCATTTAGTTTACTGAGTTTCTTACAAATTTAATTATTGACTAAAAGCAGACAACACTGTTGTATTTAGTTTTTTTTTTTTTTTTTCCTAGAATATCTGTTAGTCCATCAGAGAAAGGTAAGAATTAATTTCAGCCATCTTTTGTACACATCAGTTGCATGTTAGTATGCTTATGAATTTCAATTGGATTTACGTAAATGTTACTGTGTTAGATACTGTTTTTTTTTTCCTACTATTTTAATGACACTTGTCATTAAAGGTTGTGAATATCCCCTCTCTGGAAGCATTCAAGGCCAGGCCGGATGAGGCTTTGAGCAACCTGGTCTAGAGGGAGGTGTCTCTGACTATAGCAGGGGATTTGGAACTAGATGATCTTAAAGGTCCCTTCCAACCCAAACCATTTTATGATTCTATAATGCTGATAATGCCTGAACACACATCAGAAGAACCAGAGTTAAGAATATAGAGGAAGATGACACCAGGTTCTGTGGTGCACCCAACACACTTGAAGGATGAGATGACATCCAGAGAGACCTAGACAGGCTCAAGTAGTGGGTCCAGGTGAACCACATGAGGTTCAACAAAGCCAAGGGCAAGGTCTTGCACCTGGTTTGAAGCTACCACTACTATCAGCATAAGCTGGGAGATGAAAGGATAGAGCACAGCCCTGACAAAAAAGACTTGAGATTACTGGCAAGCTGGACATGAGCCAGCAATGTGCCCTTGCAGCCCAGAAAGCCAACTGTATCCTGGACAGCATCAAAAGCAGCATGGCCAGAAGGTTGAGGCAGGTGATCCCGTCCCTCTACTCTGCACTGATGAAACCTCACATGGAGTTCTGAATCCAGATGTGGAGTCCTCAGTACAGGAGAGACATAGACCTGTTGGAGTGCATCAAGAGGAGGGTCACAAAAATGATCCAAGGGACTGAACACCTCCCCTATAAGAACAGGCTGGGAGAGCTGGAACTGTTCAGTCTGGAGAAGAGAAGGTTGTGGGGAGACCTGATAGTGGCCTTTCAGTAGCTAGGGGGAGGCTACAAGAGAGAAGGAGACAGATTCTTTAGCAGAGTCTGTTGTGAGAGGACAAGGAGAAACTATTTCCATCTAAGAGAGAGGAGATTTATATTGGATATGAGGAAAAAGCTTTTTTTTGTAAGGATGAAGAAGCGCTGGAACATGTTGCCTGGAGGGGTGGTGGATGCTCTGTCTCTGCAGACATTCAAGGTAAGTCTGAATGGGTCTCTGAACAGTCTGCTCTAGCTGTAGACATCCCTTCTCATCGAAAGAGTTGAACTAGATGACCTTTCATCTCAAACAACTGTATATGAAATATACAACTATATATGAAATATTCAATATTCTAAATATTCTATCTATTCATATTCTATGAAATATAATAGTACTTTTGTAGCTGTCTTAAAACTTTAAGGATGTTTTAAAATCTCTATCTAAGAGCCATGTAGTTATTCAGTTTCCTACTCCAAAATGGGATTATCTAGTAAGTTAAAAGTGCAGAGTTTTATATCTTGTCTCCTTTTTTTCTCGGTAATATTTATCATCCAAATAACCTTTCAGCTTTTTTTTCTATAAAAAGCAAACAAAACAAAACAGTTTGTAATTTCCCCAAATCATTGCTACAGAAGAGTATTAGGGAAAATCCTCATGTAATCAAAGCTCACTGTAGGCTCTAGTGTTTTTATAAACACATATATAAGAATCCATATGCACAGGAGAAAGAGAACAAAACGAGAACACTTCACTATTTCAAAAACCGATATCTGACTGGGATAGTCTTCTTTCTCATTTTTGTTATGAGCGTAATCTCATAATATGACAAGCTGTCTCAGAAATGCTTTTCCAAAAAATTAAAAATCATTTCATCCTCAATACCTATGCATTTAAATTAAAGATAAGTGGCTTTGATTTTCTTTTTCTCTCAACTACGTATAGTAAGATTTTCTTTTCAGTGCAAAATGGTTGTGAATAACTAGTAGATCAGAATGGTATTATTTTATACCAACTAGACCATCACTTTTCTCATTAAATGACTTCATACATTACAAAATAAAATTATTTTCACTTTTGCAAGGATATCATTCAATTAAAAAAAAAAAATTGCTATGCGAACATCTCAAAGAAAAGATGTATGTCTACAGTCCTTTAATGCAGGAGACTCTATTTGTAATTAAAAAGTACATCTTTTGAATACATATTCTGTCACTGGTGATCACACTACATATAATAGAAATAAGAAAATATGTAAAAAATCTTCAGTAATTTTGCTTTTTTTTTTTTTTTTAAGCAATTAGTAGCTAGGTCTAAGGAGGAAGTAAGTAGTTAACTGGGTACCCACAGATAAACAGACACATTTCTGTGTGTTCTTACTTATACAGATGAGGAGGTCAGGGCTTTTTCTATCTTAGTTTCAAAGTTAGCAGACCTCTTGCTCTTATTGTTTCACATTAGGCTTAGTCTTCAATAAGACAGATTAAGCATTTAAAAACAGCAACAGTTCTACATGACCTGTAGCTAATTAAACTATACTGCAAAAGATATTAAAATCTTCAGCGGAGTTGCAGAGGGAAAACAACAAGCAGTATCAGCAGAAATACAAAATTCCAATCTATAGGAGTAGTATATATTTCCTGCTTGACTAATCTGAAACAGCACAGACCTTGCATATCTTAGGCATGTTGCTTAAAAAGTTCTAGTGTTTCTTGCTTGTTAAATAGGAAGTATTATGTGTTGTAAAAATGAAAAGTTGTTACCAAGTTAGAAGCATTTATTGTTGCTAGCTTCACAGCTTTGGTAAGCTGGATTAGTGTATTGATGGATGAGAAGATTAGTATGCTATGTTTTTGTATTTTATTTTCCTGTGTCATGACCACATTATTTTGTAAATCTTGTGAATTATAAAACTGATATATTTTCTCTTGCTCCTGAAGATCACAGTTGAAGAGAAAAGCAAAACATTTAACTTTTTCACAAAATAAGAAGTGATTCCAAATGCATCTAATGGAAGTTAGCTTGAAACAAAAGGTCATTATTCACGCAGCTGAGCATGTTACTTTCTAATGTTAATTGTAGGTAAAAAAGGAAGCTAATATATGGAGCTATATAATAATTTTAATTCTATTGTTACTATGAATTAGTCGTTCAAAATAATGATACACAAATTTCACAGTACCTACTTGTGTATGTGATACTGTACTAATCTTTCCTATGTACTACTACAATGAGCCACCAGCATGTCAAGTTTCTCACTGAAAGCAAGATAGCATTTGTGCTGAAGGTTTCTTCTTCCTTGGTCTTGAGTCCTTTCAGCATCATTTTTTATATGCTGGCAGCAATGAGATACCACTTATAACAATCATAAATATCTGTCATGTGGATATTGATAGGTATTAGGCCTGAGGAGCTGGGATTACAGCAGGATGTCTTCCTGGTAAAGGGACCAATATGGTGAGGAGTATACACAAAGCAGCTCTTTCCCATGTTAGTTTTTACAGTCTAAATTCCAAAACATGAATTTGTGTGGACAAGGTGTGGTATAATACCTAGGTTCAAAAACAGCAAGAAAGAGGTGATGATTCCTAAGTGGGAGGTGTGAACGTGAGATTGTGTTTTGCATACCAGGTTCCAGATATTTTTGAAAGAAGTATAGAAACTGGTGGAAGAGAAATATTAGCTAGACAAGTAGCTTAAGTGCTCCTGGTGGGGAACCAGAGCAGTGGGGCAAACATATCTAGTCTTCCTCCTTCTCTGAAAATGAAGACGGTTTGTTTCCTCTCCAGGGGGAAGCATCCCCATCACATTTTTTAAAGAAGAGAAGAGGGAGGCCTTTGGGTCTACCCCAGGAGACTGGAAATATGTAGGAAGGAAGGGAGGGTGTAATAGGTGTCTGGCTGTTGATGTGGAGCCTAAGTAGCTCCAGCAACTCATTGCTCCAATTAGTTCTGTCTTCTACTGTGCTCTAAGGCCGACAATTTAAAAATTTAACATTTATGTGTTAGTCATCAAAAAGTATGGGACATAAACCTCTCAGTAGTTCTAAGAATTCCTCTGTGCAGTGGTTAAACCCCTAGTGGAGTATTATTTCTGTGTTTTATTGTCTCTCATGTTTTATGAAAACTTACAGAACAGTTAAAGAAAAAGTGAAATGAGAAAACCATTTTGTGCTATTTGGTTATTAGCTGTGGTAAATCATCTGTTCTGCAGAGATAGGTTGTGACAAAATAGTTCTAAAATTGCATGTCTGATGGGAAAACATTTAAGGAAAGACGAATTCTTTAGTAAAACAATTTTTTTTATAGGGAAATATGTTACATAGATACATTCTAGATAGAATAAATAATACCTAATCTCTTTTAAAACATCCTGGTTTGGGGAGAATCTGAAGCTTTTTTTCCACTTAGCAGAATTTTACAATTCAGGTAAGTGACACTCATCTCTTCTTTTAATTATTTGATGGGTTGACACAACACCCAGCGTAACAGTCATTGATTAAAACAAGCTCAATTTAATCACAGTAAGTGTGAAAAAAATTACATTGCACAAATCTATGTCTGGAGCAGCAGAATAAACCCATTAAAGATTCATACTTTTCTTTTTGACTTTTTATGGTTCACTGCATCAGAAACTGTACAGAAATCTTGATGTTGTCTTTTAAATATTATGTAGGAAGGAAGAGGTTTTTCAGAAGCTAGCAGTTAGTAGATTGGAGGTAGGTAACTATAAAAAAAAAAAAAAAAAAGAAGAAAAAAAAGAAAGAGAAGGAATGTCCTTTATTACTCTTTTGCTTCTAGGTCAAATGGCATTTTTCCTGATCTAGTTCAATCTAATTCAGAATCAGGTTGGTAATTTTTCCTGGATTTCAACTTCTTGTCCTGTCAATTCAGTAGTGTTCCCTCTTTGTCTCATCCCCTCCTTCCTGAATCAGTTGACGTTTAAGAGACAATGTAATCTTACTCTACAGGCTTTGTGGAGTCAGGCTTAAGTTATACCATCTGCTAAGGACTGACGTGCTCTGGGCAGGAGCAGAAGCTTATCTATGAGCTGAGATTTAACAAGATGTCTATGGATTTCACGGATATGCCATCCAGAACAATTCAAATACTGTAAGTTTTGATTTTACTTTTTTAAGATTTTGGGGTTTGTGTTTAAGCATCCAAGTAGGAGAGAGTATGTTTATCTTAACCCCTCCGTCCTTGACTCCCCTCCCTGATGTAGCTGATATTTTAATTATGTACCCTAGCTCTTAAAAAAAAAATAACAAAAAATGAGCATCTTAGTCTTCTAGAACATTTTTTTTACAGCTTTGTTCCAGACATGAAATATTAAGCTTGCAACTTACCATAATAAATAGCAAAAATTTTACTGACAACTTTATTATACTTTATTGCTGCTCCTAAATTATTAGCCATGGCAGAAAGGAACAGAGACATGCATAAGTGGACACACAGAGTTTGTGGGGCTAAAGATTTATATATCCTAACTAGTTTTTAAATGCCATGTAAAAACTGTCATTCTCAGAAGACAGATTTGTTTTATAGAAATTACCCTATGTTTTAGAGTAAAAAGAAAGACAGAAAAAACTGATTCTGTTATTACCAATTTATTTGTAATTTATATGAGGTTAAAAATTTTAACAATACATTCTGAAGGTCGAACTTCAAATGATGTTTGGAACTGTTAAAGAAAACCACTGCAGTCAGTGGATGTTACATCAGAATTAAAAAGCCTTCTTGTGAGATGTTTTCAATATGTCTAGAACTGGCATTTATTTAATATAATTTATGGGCCCTTGAGATGAGATTCTTCTGATGTAATCTTAGTTATTAATCACTGTGCCCTTTATAGCTAATAAAAAGACATTTCTCTGACCTAGTTAAGGATTATTCCTGTGTTTTGATTTATATGTGAGGACTTTGTTGAATTAATTATACCTTGGAGATGAAAACAGTGGTCTGTTGAGGTAACATCCTCAGCATAATTTTTTTAATACTAGAATGCTTTGGCTCTCAGTTGTGAGTCCTCCTTTAAAAACCTTGTGCTAAATAAATGAAATAGATACATGCTTAGAAATAGAAGATAGTCAGTGGGAAAATATGGAGTGGGAAGGAGTAAATTGTATAATTAAACTGTTTGGAACATATCTTTAATGTGGTTGGGTTTTTTTTGTTTTGTTTTGTTTTTGTTTTTGTTTTTTCCTAAGGTATACAGTTTGCTGTATGAATAACTATAACACTTGCAAAGCAAAATTGCCATTCAAAAAAATTGAAAAGAAATCAATTCTGTAAAACTATGTCTATGGTGTTATTTTCTAGAGTTCAAACAGATATCCATTGACTATCTGGTAACTATGAACAACTGAAGAACTGGAGGTGCTATTAGACAAAGCAACAAGTGCATTCCAAAAAGTATTGCTATGTTTTGTGGTAGCTTTCTTGTTCTCTTTTAATTTATACTCTTCCACTTCACTCAGATGTCATAAGTCCACAGGAAAATTTTAAGTTCCTCTACATTCTTTCTGTTTGGCAACATCCTTTACTACATGACTACAGGCCAGTTCCAAATGGAAAGATAGATGTTCTCAATGATCTTGAGAGGTCTTCAGGAGAACAAGTGTATGTACATGGTTGCAAACAGACTTCCTGCTTAGACTCTCTGGCAATCTACTACAGTCCATTCATTATACAGGATAGTTGCATTTGACTCAGTGGCAACAAATAAACATCAGGAGCCATCAGGGATGCCATAGATAGGCATATTAGACAGGCTTGACCTTCAGTTACCTGAAGTATATGTGTCTGTTCTAAGTTGTCAAACCTGGAAGACTCAGACAAAGGTGTCAAATATCTTAAGACACATACCTGTGTTTACTTATCTGATCTAACTTTTATTTTTTTCAGGACTGCCTCTGTGAGCATCTAAAAATCTAATTTGGAGCCATAAGTGTAAGATTTTTCTGTGTCTCTAGATTATTTGTGTCACTAAAAAGTTTTAAATTTTCCTTGTATATTCTTTTTCACTTTAACATTCTTTTTCAGTTTAACAGAGAGAATGAATAATTATTTTGCAATCTTTTTTCTTTTCTCTTTTTCTTTTTTTACAACATATATTATTTTTTCAGTCCCAATGGGAAGGGAAGCTAACTAGTCTGCAAGTACATAGTCATTGTAACAGTGGATTTGTAGTATTTCATGGCACACAAGGACACAGAGATTTTTTCTCTAAAAATTCTTATTTATTGTCACCACAAGCAAGAGTACTATTAGAGTGAAAATTTTTATGATTACAAAGTTATCAAGACTAGACTTATGACATATTATAGACATATGTATTTATAGAATTACCAGAACAGATCCCAGAATGAAAGAAGGAGTGGAACATAACAGTAAAACAATCTCCAGAAGAAAATCAACCATCCAATAACTCAAAAATGAAGCCATTATCTAAAAAAAAACTGACTACTGAGGGGTCAAAAGTAAGACAATTACGAGAAGAAAACTGACAACCAAATGGGTCAAGACCAAAACAATTATTAAAAAAAAAAAGACTGACCATCTCCAGGAATGGGCCCAGAAGAGAGAAACAGACAGCAACTCACTACAAAGTTGATCCATTGGTTGGGCATCAGTTATTGGTTGGTGAGAATAACTTTGTGCATCAACTGTTTTACATTTATATAAATATATATAAAATATACATATATTATGATTGGGATTGCTGTTATTGCTCTCTTCCTTTTCTGTCCTAGAAAATAGTTTTTATCTTAACCTATGAGTTCTGTCTTATTTCTTCTCTCTTTTTTTTTTTTTTTCCTGATTCTCTCCCTCATCCCACTGGGAGAAGAGGGGGACTGAGTGAAGGTCTGTGTGGTATTTAGCTGTTTTCCAGGTTAAACAAAAACAGTCCTTGTGGTGCCCAGTGTTGGACTTGAAGAGTTGACACAATGACAGATCAGATCAGAATGTACTAAAACAAAATTGTAATAAGTGATATACTAGCTTAGTAGCTGTTGGTCACAATGCTGGCCTTTTCATTTACAACATGTATTTTGTTTTCAAGGTTGTTTTTGTTAACTCCAACTGCATTCTTTATCATCTCTGACAGCTGGTCTAGGCTTCTTTATGGTTTTATCAATTTGTAAAAAAAAAAAGAGAGGAGTACATTCAGCACAGGAAGTTTCTTAGAAAGAGAAGTTCCATTTTGGATAGAAACCAGGCCCTTTTTATATCATTGAGAGATAAGAGAGTGTTGGACACCATTGTTTAGATAAACAAAAGGTGCTGTTATTTTTTATCTTCTTCCTGAGACAGTCAATAGAGAATATTTATTTCAACATCAGTTTATTCCTCATGTTCATCCCCACATCCTCATGTAATAAATTGTTCTTCCATTTCTTGTCTGGCTCTTATCAATACAGTGGTATCTTCAGGATGCCTCTCATATGAGGTATTAAGTCACTCTTCGAGGTTTCTAATTCTCAAGTTGAATTTCCGGATTAGTAGGCTTCCTTTTGTCTATATTTTAGCAGCCATTCTATGTCAGACCTTTCTTATTACAGTCAAGTTAACTGCCACTGCTTCCATTAATTACGAAATATTTTTATAGTCTTCTGCAATACTTTGTTTTCTTTGTGACTTATTTCTGATGAAATTTTATGGCATCTCAGTTGAACTCAGAAACGACAGAGGTAATTAAAATTTTATGTTTTCTTTTTTTCATCATATAATTCTAATTATAGCTACTCAAAATATTATCAGCATACTACTCTGTCAACATTATTCTCCTCTCCACAACATAATTTTTTAAAGTTCAAATGAGAATGGGGAGACTGACTTCAACAACTCACGCTAGTGATATAAATCACTAATGACAGAGGCTTAAAATTTCTTATAGCTGACCTTACACAGGATAACTTTATTTTGTCTCTCTATCAACCAAATACCAGTAATGACATCATTGATTGATACATGACAAAGTTGCTGTCTCTTTTTTTACCTTAGGATTCAAGAAAGATTAGTGTGTAATACAGAACAGATGATGGTTCTCTGCAACTTGTGTGTAGAAACCAAAACCAAGAAAATGCGATTTGTCATGGAGTTGTAGAATGGCTTAGGTTGGAAGGGACCTTAAAGATCATCTAGTTCCAACCCCTCCTGCTGTGGGCAGGGTTGCCATCCACTAGATCAGGCTGCCCAGGGTTCCATCCAACCTGGCCTTGAACATCTCCAGAGACGGGGCATCCACAACTTATCTGGCCATCCTGTGCTAGTGCCTCACCACTCTCTGAGTAAAAAATTTCTTCCTAACATCTAAATTTCCCCTCTTTTAGTTTAAAATCTTATCCTATCACCATTAGAACATGTAAAAAGTTGGTCTTTCTTCTGCTTATAAACTCCCTTCAAGTAGTGGAAGGCTGTTGTGAGGTCTCCCCAGAGCCGCCATCTCTGCAAGCCAAACAAATCCAGCTCCCTCAACCTTTCTTCATAGAAGAGGTGCTGCAGCTCTCTGATCACCTTCATGGCCCTCCTCTGGTCCCACTTCAACAGCTCTGCATCTTTATGGTGCTGGGGGCCCCAGGTCTGGATGCAGTATTCCAGATGAGAATTACAATGGTACAGCTGAGGGGGAAAATCACCTCCCTCTCCCTGCTGGCCACTACTCTTTTGATGCCACCCAGGATACCATTGTTCTTCTGGACTTCAAGTGCATGCTGCTAGGTTTATAAAAATAGGAAAGGTACTCATTTCTGTTACCTTAGAGTCTGACTTTTCACTTTTAGAATGCAGATTTGAAATGTAAAAGACTAGCATTTATTGAATAGTGGGAAAACAGTAAACTGAATAGTTAATTAATAAATAAACCTATCTATTAATGTACATTTGTCATATTGCATATTATAATACACAACATAAAATATACTAATTATTGTTTTAAAATCTTACAAATGGTCCACAGTTACTACTGAATTATGAATCTGTAAGTCTACCTCCCAAGATAGCTTGTAAAGAGTATAAATCTATCACTGTACTCCTCCATCACTCTTTTGAACATGGACCTACTGGAGGGCCCATCAGGTTGTCCAGGAGGTTTCCCTCTGAGATCCTAATGGTCTTGGGTCCAGACCTTCCTTACCACCATTGGTTATCCATTCTCCTATTGTCAATTGGTTGATGGCTATGGTTATAAACACATGCATGTGGTAGAGGATGCCTGTAGAAGGGATATATCACTATGTGCAACATTTTTTCCCTACTTTCCCACTCTGTACGTGCTGACATCAGGCAATTTCCTTGGTTTCCTTCATAAGCAATCCCTTGATACAAAGGGGAGGGGCAGAAGAAAAACAAATACTAATCCTATGAAATTAGAAGCAGGAGAGTAAGTTCTAAGAACCATAAGTGGTAGTCTGACTAAAACAAGGATAAGCTAGTTTTTAATAGTCAGAAAACCCATTAGAATATTCAAGATCAAAATGTGAGACAGATATCATTGTCAGTAAGGCACTTTCCTAGATTATGGAAGAATCTCCATTCAAAAGGAGCAAAGCAGGAACATAATTTTGGTTTAATATCTTCATCGCTAACCTGTTAGGGAGGGAGACATGAGCAGAGGTGGTGCATGTACTTTCCCCTCTGTTACACCACTATTCAAACTGTCAAACTTATCCCTGCTCCAAAGTAAAAGGCATGTGAAGCAAAACATACGCCCTTTGGCAAGCTGAGGCTTTTATTAATTTTCACTGGGAGGGGAAGAAGGAAGAATTAAAATCTTAGAAGTATCAGATACTTAAAAGTTATTCAACTGAAAGCATTTTCAGTGCATCTAGACAAAAAATGCAACACAATTCAGTCCTTTACTAAAACAATGCAGAAAGCTGTAAAGATAAAATCTTTGTCAGGTTAGCTTTCAAATCAAAACAAATTTTTACCATAAAAAAAGATTAATTTGTGAATTACGTAGCAGAGGCAGTAATGCTAGAGTGTCTGCTTATCTTTGGATTTCAGATCTACAGATAATCCTGGAAACATTATCAGGCTCAAAGAAACAGTTTTAAAAATTCTAATATAAAGAGAGCAGTTTAAAGCATACAGCATACTTCAAATACAGGTACAAAATATAGGCACAGTGCAACTACACAGTGTTAATTGAGGTGAGGAACATGCCACATCCTCAAGCCACTATGGACCAGAACTGCTCCTCTCTGGCTGCCCGTGTCCAGCCCAGTGCATGGGTACTCAGCTTTCTGCTCAGGCTGGTAGGGTGCAGCTGTCACTTTCCTGTTTGGAGGTCCAACCAGTAGTAAAGCTGAATATGCATTCTATACACAAAAACACACAGAATTAATAGATCTCTCACTCAAGAAATACCATTCAAAATTCAAATCCAATGCCCAAATAGCTAGTCACAGGGAATCAGACAAGGCTCTAGTCAGAAATTAATGATGCTACTAGTATCTGTGGGCCTTGGCGAAGGGAAGTCACTGCTGAAGTTGAACATACTGAACATTGTCACTGTTCTAACCTTGCTGAATAACTCAGATGACATACTGACTGTGTTGAAAGTCTCAGTTGCCTTGAATTACTTAATGCTTCTGCTACTGGGATTAAGTGCTTTACTGCCTCAATACCTTGAAGTTCCACTGGGCAAGAATTGTTTGATTTCAGTATGGAGAACAGGAACTGCTTTTCAGGTCATTAGATCTTCACTTTGCTTCCACCTCTTCCTGACCTTTTTGAGGTGCAGAATTGCAAGGAAAGAAGCAAAATGGTCACTTAGTAGGACATAGCAAGACTTTTCAGAAAAAAAAAGCTTGTAGGAGAAGAAGTTATGTAAATCACTGGAAACACATCAGTGAAAGAAACAAAAGATTCAACCACAAAATATTACCTGTTTGTAAATAATGGTGTGTCTTAACAGTTTCCACAAAGCACTTCTCTCCCATATTGAAGACAAATAAACTCAATAGCATAGGCTCCGATCTACACACAGATCTCTTGGGAATTTAGAAGCTGCAACCTTTAGTCACTGTAAAATGTAAGATGGTCTGCATTCACTGCAGTTGAACTCAGAATTTTACTGAAAATTAGTGCATGAAAGTCCCAAAGAAGTTTTGAAGCTACATAAAGGTCACATAATGTTAACTAAGAAATTTTCCATTTTAATTTTTCTGCAGTTCTTAATCTGTACTAAAGGCTGCTAAGGCTTTTAATAAATATTATCTTTTAACAATACTTACCCATTTCATTCATTTGTACTCTTATAGTTGGAAAATTACTGACAATTGATTTTTTGAATGAATTCTACCAACATTTCTTCTTTTTGTTGTTTCTGTCAGTTACAATTTTTTGACCTTCAATCAGACTTACATTCAGTCGTTACTTAATTCATTTTATCTCACATCATATGGAACCCGTAATGTACATTCAAATACCTTGTTGCCTGTGTTTGATTTCTTTAGTTTTACTAAATTTATTTGAAATAAGTTGCCCTGAATGAAGCATGGAATTAAAGCATGACATGTGACAATACAGACTGTCACTGTAATTTGTCTGTTTCTTAACTAGTAACTTCTGATTGTTTCCTCCTTTTTGGTGCTGCCAACAAGTAAATTTATGCTTGTCTAGGATAACTGTGAGATAACTTTCTGAGGAATGCTATCTGCTTTTGACTATATTGCTAAATAAAGTAGAGTCATTATGAAATTCCTAGCTCCAAAGATAAATTATACTAAGAAAACCATCTCCACAATGCTTAGAACTAGCATTGACTTTAGTAATTTTTTTCTTTAAAAGGTTCAAATGAAAGACTGGGAATGAAGGAACAGTCAGGATTTATCTCTCTCTTTTTTTTTCTTTCTTTTTTTTTTTTCTTTCTTTTTCCTTAATAATAAAGAAGCTGTATAAAAGTAACTTTAGTGTCTATTGTTATGATAGCTGCAGTTAGAAATACTTTTATCTTTATCCATCTTTTATATTCCCATCAATTTCTTGTCTTCAGTTCATGTTTTCCTAACTTCTTCTAGTTTTGATTGCTTTAAAAAATGTTATAATGTTAAGGAGTCTCTATTCTTGCTAATCATCTCATTTTTTACATCACTTTATATTTATGTTGAACAGGACAGTTTGCAATACAGATCACCACGTACACTTCTCTATTTTGAAATGCACCTATTCATCCACTTCATTTCTTGTACCAGATTTACTAGTCTGTGAGAATGCAGCAAACGATACATATAAAAGTAAAACTAAAAGTTTGCAAAGTTTTTTTCCCTAAAATGTCTTAGGAGAATAACTTTCAGTGTCAATACCTTTTAGAAAATCCAACTTAATTCTGTCAATTATGTGAAGCTTACATATAGAATACTCTTCAATGATTTTCACTTCTTGAAATAAAACTTTTTGATATATAAAACATATTTGATTCCTCCCCTATTTTCTATTTCTCAATTTATTGGCAACTTCTGTTGTATACTAATTAATTAATTAAAATTATAGTAGTCTCCTGGCCGTCCTCACCAATCTGTTCCCCACCATCCATAGAATCATAGAATGGTTTGAGTTGGAAGGGACATTTAAGATAATCTAGTTCCAACGCCCTGCTATAGGCAGGGACAACTCCCTCTAGACCAGGTTTCTCAAAACCCCATCCAGCCTGGCTTTGAATGCTTTCAGGGAGGGGGCATTCACAACCTCACTGCGCAACCTGTTCCAGTGTCTCACCACCCTCACAGTAAAGAATTTCTTCCTAATTTCTGGTCTAAATCTACCCTCTTCCAGTTTAAAACCATTTCCCTTTGTCCTATCACTACATGCTCTTATTGAAAGTCTTTCCTAACTTTCCTGTAGGCTTCCTTCATGTCCTGGAAAGTCACTATAAAGTCTCCTCGGAGCCATCTCTTCTCCAGGATGAAGAGCCCCAGCTCTTTCAGCCTGTCCTTGTAGGGGAGGTGGTCCAGCCCTCTGATCATCTTTGTGGACATCTGGACATCTGGACTCGCTCCAACAACTCCATGTCCTTCTTGTGTTGGGTGTTCCGGAACTGGATGCAGTACTCCAGGTGGGGTCTCACAAGATCAAAATAGAGGGGCAGAATCATTTCCCTCAACCTGCTGATCACACTTCTCTTGATGCAAGCCAGGATATGGTTGGTCTTCTGGGCTGCAAGCGCACATTGCTGGCTTGTGTTGGATCTTTCATCAACCGACATTCCCAAATCCTTCTCCTCAGGGTAGCTCTGTAGTACTGCTCTCAAGCCATTCTCCACCCAACCTGTATCTGTGCTTGACATTGCCCTGACCCAGATGCAGGACCTTGAACTTGACCTTCTTGAAGTTCATGAGGTTGGCACGGGCCTATCTCTTAAGCCTACTCAGGTCAATCTGGATAGCATTTCTTCCCTCTAGCATGCCAACTGCACCACTCAGCTTGGTGTTGTCTGCAAACTTGCTGAGAGTGAGCTTGACCCCACTATCCATGTCACCTACAAAGATGCTAAGTAATGTTGGTCCCAACACCAGTGTTATGCATATGGAAGCATTTTCTAAAAAAAAAATTTCTTACTTCTCTCTATTGCCTGAAAGTCATTTAGATTAGATAATAGATTGCATATTGATTAACTGTTTGGTAATTCCGTATGTGATTTCTTCTAGAACTTTTGATTGAGATAATTTATTCTATTCCTTGTATTGATTTGTTCTAAAACTCTGCTATTAACACGTCAATGTGTGGTATTTTCTTAAATTCTCCTTTATAAAAGCAGAATATTGAATAGGAATGTCCCTAAACTCCTGTTTATGTTAATACAAATAATTCATTTAGCTTTTCTAATAAGCTTTATCTTTCCTATAGTGTTCCATTTTTGAGACGATCATCTATCACTCTTGTCAGCTCTCTGGAAAAGATCCTATTTCTGATGTACTGGAAAAAAAGTTTTTAATATTAGTTTTTAATGCCTATAGCAAGATTGTTTTTTTCCTTGTTACTTTGGGTCATGTTTTTTTTTTGTTGTTGTTGTTTGTTTGTTTGTTTTCCAAATACAGTCTTATATCTTTACAGCTTTACAGTTCCTTGCTGGATTTTATGTTCCAATTATGAAAGATAATATTTTGTTTATTATCTTCTTTGTTAGGTATATAAACACTTCAACTGTCTCCTCTCCTCTCCTCTCCTCTCCTCTCCAAGTGACCTCAGAACTCCCTAATGCACAATCTGAAGGTAATGAAAAACTAAAAAGCAAATCAGTTTAAATGATTTTTTGCCATTACAAAATACTTAGTTTTCACATTTTACAACAATAAAAATATATTTAATATATACAAAATCTCTAAGGGTCATCAAATTTCCTTCTTAAGACCATCTTAGACAATAGATACACATATTTTCTTATTTCTCTGGTCTTCTATGCACTCCTGGGATAAAATTAAGAAAATAATCAGTAAAATATGTTGAATTTCGGAGGACTCATATCCTCAAATTTTGCAATCTGCCATCTTCTGTCAGCTTGCAGTTTGTAAAATAACACTAATGTGCATTTAAATGTCACATGTGTAAGTAAGAATGGTGTTTTCGTAGTAAACATGTTAGTGGTATTTAGAAAGCCATTTTATAGAAGTACTGAAACATAATATCCTAAATTTCTAATTTTATCGGGAAACAAAAAACAGGATTTTCTGATTGCTGCTTATTTATTGCAGGTTCTGAATCTTGCTAGAAAGCCGTGTTTCAGTGCTTTTCTTTATTTACAGAAAAAAAAAGTCTAAAATCTTTATAAGGGTTATTTTTTCTGATTTATAATTTCTTATCCTCATATATTTCAAATTTGTGACATGTAGGAAAGCAGAACATAAGATTAATATCCAATTTTCTCTTAGAAAAGATGGAAAAGAGTAGGCATGGATATTTTCAACTGAGATCAGCATTCTTAGAATAAAATGTTCTGTATAGAAATATTAGTTAGCTTGTTGTTTTTGTGAAACTTTTGTAATTACTAGGGAAACAAGATGCATTACTTGGATATTTTTAAAGTACTTTTAATAATTAGGTATTTATACACAGTGATTTCTGCATCCCTTAGGCTTTAATTAGATTCTCAGCTATTACTGTTTTTAATAAGATACAGAACTTGAAGAAGCTTTGACTGGAAATTATATTGTAAGTCATTTTTTTTTTTTTCCTTTGGAAAAGTAAAAATAAGCACAAACAAACAAACAAAAAAAAACTAAGTATTTCACTTCTTGAGTTTATTGTTTGTTTTTTATAATAATTGATGGTGTTGTGATTTTCAGTGAGCACAATGGTATTTCACATTGAATATGCAAATCTTTTTCTTCATAGTCTCATTCTCTCATTGAAGTTTTCACTTTCTTAGGAAAAATTAATCAATGAAATAACCATTCCTTCTGTCACCTTCGGCTGAAGTTGAGAATTCAGAGAGATTATGTCGTACTCACAAAAAAAAAAAAAAATCATTTTCCTTGTTCTCTAGTACAGCTATATTCAACTGTGCTATTCTTCCCATTCTCATCCCAAATCACAATACTATTTTAGATTCAGAATCTTCAGAGAAATATATATATATATATAAATAAATTATATACTATGGATTAAAATATGTATTTTGTACACAAATCCTAGAGAAGGTCCTACAAAAGAATCAAAATAGTTGAATGATATGGAAAATGCACATTCTCACAGTAATAGGTATGGAACAAGAAAAATGACAAAACATAAGTTTCCAAAATAGTAGTAGGTCTATCATTCATAATGAGATCACATGTCACTTAGAAGATAACTTCAGAATACTGAAAGAATAAATGACTCTAATTCAAAAAGAAGATGCACATGACTTTGTTTTCTACTAAATGTGAGTGGTTTTATGAATGGCCATTAGTCTAATTATGTAAGATTACAGCTTAATATTCTTTCTCCAATGCCATTTGCTGAATAGCTATTTTTTAAATGATTTTCATCCCTATGTATCATTGATTGAAAGCTGCCTAAAAGAAGAAATTGAACTCAGCAGATGATGAAACAAGACAATACACATAACTGGTTAAAGACAAGACTGTAAAGATTGCATATTAAGTTTGTGATATTATATATCAAGACACCAGAGTTTAAGCTACAGCATCTGCTGCAATTACAGATCAAGTTGTTGTAAAAGAACTCTTAAAAGAAAAATACAGACAGAAGTTTTTCCTCTTCCTCTCACGTCTTTCAATCATTTCTGCTTCAGTGACACAGCTAGCTGTCTCATAACTGTGTCAGCTTAAATCTTAATATTATTACGAACTAATGTAGATTACTGGAATGATATGGGCAAAAAAAAATAAAAAAGAAAGTTATTTACATAATAGTTTTATCATTAACCTGAATCAATCCAGTGATTTGATTAGTAGAGTTCCATAAAAATAGAAAAGCTAAGACCACTAAAAGAAGAGGAAGCTTGATAGAGCTGCACTGAATTGTCTTCTTTAGGCAAGAACTTCTCCTTCTGCTTTTGTTGTCAAACAATACTCCTCAGGAAAAAGATATGACAGTCATCACTTAGGCATGTCATGGTTTTATGATTTTTGTAATCGGTATTCCACATCATAACATTATGTAGTGCACTGGGAGTTAAAGAGCTAATGCTACAGTTTCGAGGACTGCCGAATTTCCGGGTACCTGGCTCTTAGATGAAAACTCCATACCCCAGAAGACTTTGCGTTCCCATTTTCCACTCAGAAGGAAAGATAAAACTGCACGCAAGTCCAAAGACTTCCACTCTTTTGCTGGTCATCTCAGCAGTGGAGGTTCCCCAGCCGTCTCGCCTTCAGCTTCAGTGTAAGGCCTTCGGTTTTGGATACTTCCTCTCACTTTATTTGATTTATTAGCTTCAACTCCGATCATATTGTATTATATTGTGCTATTTTGCATTCCAATATCTTACTTAGTAAATTAGTTTCCCTCCTCAGATCGTTGCCGCTGTTTTGTTTTTATGCCCATCTCCCTACCCTCTCCCTTCTCCCCCTTCCCCTTTCTTGGGGCGTGGTCCGTGTGGGTCCCCTGTCCCATTAGTCAGGGAACCGGCCTAACCGGCCCATAAACTATCGACAAGGCAATAAATATCTTGTAAGAACTGTAGTAGTAACTTTCAAATTAAAATTTTGAACTATATTATGAGTTAAAGAGAAAAAAAAAAAAAAAGTGTATCTAGAAGACAGATTTTTAGTGATCTGGTATGTTAGGAAGAAGAGGGGACTGTGTTCAATACCAGAATAAATAAGCATAAATGTCGAAGACAGTACCAAGCCTGCCTTGCTGTATTATTCTTCTCTTTAGAAGAGGTATATGTGATTACAGCATTTTGTTAACATATATATTAAATGCCAAAACATGGGATAAGGTGTTTTGCAGAGAAGTTGTATGCTCTGAAGTCGTTTCTTTAAGACAGGCCACAATTTGAATTCCTCTGACGAAAGACGGTAGAATGCGTTAATTGGAGAGAACAAGATTGCAGACAGTCTGGTAGTATTCTACAATTCATCAAGTTGTTTGTCCTTTCTGGTAGAAGAAATAAAATATATAAACAAGCAGATTTTTTTAAACAGACTTAAGCAGCAATTTTCGTAAGTTTACACAGGCTAAAGCTGTATTCTCTGGTTAATGTTAATAAATTGGACCTTTTTTTTCTATATGTCAGGAGCACACCATTCCTATTTCTAAGGAGATGATTAACTTTCTTACCTACAGGATAGCCACATTCAGATTGCTCCTGGAAGTTTTTAAACTGTACAAATGAATGGTCTGAGAGAGTATTCTGTCCCTGACCAGAATCACACTAACGATCATTCCATATGTCAATGTTATCAATCCTTATATGCCTGCATTTGGGACTGTGTCCTGACTCTAAATAGCAAATAGGTCTTGTACAGATGTAGCTTATACGTAATCTAGTAGGCTTGGACACTGATTTCTGTGGCAAAGTGATTCTTCCCTGATGAGTGAATTTTACCAATTATTTTTATTGATTTTAAACTACCTTCACTATTTATATTTAAAATTAATACGTGTGTCACCGGTTTATGGGCCGATTCGGCCCGGTTCCGTGACTAATGGGGCTGGGGACCCACACGGACCCACACCCCAAGAGAGGGGAAGGGGGAGAAGGGAGAGAGTAGGGAGAGGGGCCTAAAAACAAAACAGCGGCAACGATCTGAGGAGGGAAAC
>JANHGO010002272.1:0-30675 GCA_024606505.1 Aquila spilogaster
GAATGATTTAATGTTTTCAGGGCTTTGGTCTGAAAGTTTCTCACCACCTCTGAAAAGAATATGAGCGGCGGCACGGCGCGGAACTGAGAGTCCCGGGGCGCTCCGGGCCGAGCGCGTCCCAGGCGGGCCCGGGTAGCCTGTACCCGAGACGTTGGGGATCACGGAGTCATAGGATCGTTTCAGTTGGAGGGGACCTTTAAAGGTCACCTGGTCCAGCCCCCTCTGCAATGAGCAGGGACACCTGCAGCTGAGCACGGTGCTTGGAACCCCTTGACTCCAGGGACGGGACACTGTAAAAGACAACCTAAGTCTCCCCTATTTTAGTTTGAAACCATCTCCCCTTGTCCTGTTGCAACAGACCCTGTTAAAGAGTCTGCCCCCTTCTTTCCTGCAGCTCCCCTTTAGATACTGACAGGCCGCTCTCAGGTCTCCCCGGAGCCTTCTCTTCTCCATGCTGAACTGCCCCAGCTCTCTCAGCCTGTCCTCGTAGGAGAGGTGTTCCATCCCTCGGATCATTTCAGTGGCCCTCCTCTGGATGCGCTCCATCAGCTCCATGTCTCTCCTGTGCTGAGGACTCCACATGTGGACGCAGTACTCCAGATGAGGTCTCACCAGTGCAGAGCAGAGGGACAAGATCACCTCCCTCGCCCTGCTGACCGCACTCCTTTTGATGCAGCTTTCAGTTGGCTTTCTGGGCTGCGAGGGCACACTGCTGGCTCACATCCAGCTGCCATCCACCAGTACCCCAGGTCCTTTCTGGCAGGGCTGTGCTCCATCCCTACATCCTCCAGCCTGTCCTGACAGCGGGGGTTGCCTCGACCCAGGTGCGAGACACCGCACTTGGATTTGTTGAACCTCATGACGTTCACATGGGCCCACCACTGCTCAGCCTGGCCAGGTCTCTCTGAATCACTTAGTAAACACCAACAGGGACATTAAGCAACCCCTGCGAATGTGAATCTGCTGCTCTTGGAACTTGGTGGGCGAGGCGGCAGTGCGTGGCCGCTGCCTGCCACTGGGCTGAAGAGATCAGGTGCCTGGCGTTGCGCTCAGGCTGTAAAGGGAAGCTAAGGGCGTGGGTCTTGTTGCCACTGAAGGTATTTCTGCATTAGGCCGCGTACAAATGCAGGTCCTGCTTAGAGCTGGGAAGATAAGATTTGCTAACGAGCGCTTTACTGCGGAACTATGGGAAAATGATGGCAACAAAGTTCATTGCTTTTATTTTGCCGTGATTGCCTTTCTGGCCGCTTATCACTAAATTTTACGGCTCTAGATTGAGGGCAAATGGCTTTATCTGTGTTTGTATTCAAAGAGCAAGCTCCCTGCGGCGTGGTAGGGGCTGAGCCAAAGCATCCCAACGTGGGACCTATGGGACGTCCTGCTCTTGAAACACGTGTTTGTGCTGTGACCTGTGTGAGATGTTACCTTTGTAAAGTGGTTTTGCTTGGCTTGAGCAAATGGAAGAGAAGCAGCAAAAGCGCTCAGACCTTTCCCATGGAACACCTTCCTTAACCCGCTGTTTTTACCACAGGTGGTTTTGGAAAGGGCCCCCGAGTCTTTAATTGCAAGTGGCCAATGTGATCAATAGTTCATGCGTGGCTATACCATATTTACACCTCTGTGTTTTTGCTTGTTGCTGCAAAAATAAACGGCTTTATTGAGGGCAATTTTCCTGGGATTATTTTGTGTACGCACACAATTCGGGGTGCACGAGAGAAAGCATTCGGAGCAATGGACTTTGCCCTTTTGGTATTAAGCCCCCCAAAAAAGTGTCAGTTTTTGCGTGTGCTTGTATGAAATGCACGCGTTGGGTTTTTACCAAGTTCAGCTTCCTTCCCCCCGAAATATTTTGGCTGCGACTTGGAGACCTGGGTCCGTACCAGTTACTTCTGTGCCAGTTCTCTCACCTCGAGCACTGCGTGTAGGTTTGGGTGCCACAATATGGGAAGGACGTGAAGCTTTCAGAGGCGTCCAGAGGAGGGCTACAGAGATGGAGGAGGGCCTGGGGACAAGGTGTACGGAGAGCGGCTGACGTCCCTGCTTGGCTCAGCACAGAGCAGAGGAGCTGAGGGGAGGCCTGATGGCGGCTGCAGCTCTCACAGGGAGCAGAGGGGCAGCGCTGAGCTCTGCTCTCTGTGACAGCGACAGGGCCCGAGGGGACGGCATGGAGCTGCGTCAGGGGAGTGGCGGGTGGGGGTTAGGGACAGGGTCTGCACCGGAGGGCGGTGTGCATGGAACAGTCTGCACAGGGCAGCGGTCTGAGCCTATCGGAGTCAAAGAAGAGTTTGCACAACGCTCTCAGACACAGGGTTTGATTTTTGTGTGGTCCTGCATAGAGCCAGGAGCTGGACTCGATGATCCCTGTGGGTCCTCCCCATTTGATATATGACTTTATGAAATTACTCAGACTCCTGCTGTTACAGGATTGTCTTCCATTGGGTCAGTAGGAGAATGGAAACTCTGCTTTTCTGCATCTTTTCTCTCTCCATGAAATTTTCACCAGGTAAGTTTGCGTGTAGAAATGAGAAATACACCTTCAGGCACCGTGTAATAGGCCTGGGAAATGTACCATCTGTTTTGGGGTAGAACATTATGCATATATGTCCTACATACATTAACAAAGATCTTCCTGCCTAGCAACCACTGTTGAACTATATTATATAAATTATTCTTCCTAATTAGCAATTATGCATATTGATAGAAGCCGTGTCTAATTTATGGTTCAAGAGAGTACACAGACTGGTGAAGAGTTTTAAAATAAGGTACAAAGCCCACTTTCTTTCATGCTAAGGTTTGGCCTCTCTAGCTTTGCTTTGAGTTCCAAACCCACGTATACCTAAAAGCGTAAAGCAAGACTGACTGAAACCAAGTTATGTTGAAAAGACAGGAAGGGTCTGCACTGTATTCTGCACTGGCCACCGCCTCCTCTGAGACTCTTAAAACCAAAAAAAAGCAGGTTTATTTTCTCCTATCAGCAGCTTTGATCTGAGCTGCTGGCAAAACGTTCCTCCTCAATATGAATTACCAAAACCAATGGAAGATTCCTACTAATTTATTTGGCTCTGGAACAGCTTGTTATAAACATTACTAAATTAGCTCTGAATCAGATCACAATTTTACCGTAGACAGAAGAGGTAGAAAAGCCAGAAATAAGGAACCTGTGCCAAATATTCCTATCAACCTCCAGAATTGGTTTCATTATGAAACTTCATTCCATAATGCTGAAGGAAAGTGATAGCTCTTAATTGCTTTAGCAGACAGAACTGTCTGAAGTACAGCTCCACTCATGAAATGTCTCCATGGTTGGCAGGCAACATTTCAGGGTTACTGAGAACTGTGGGTTCTCAGTAGAAACTGAGAAAAACAAGTAATGAAATACAATAAAGTTTTTTTTAACATGATCTCACCTACTGATAAGGCTCCTAAAAGCCCTCAGTTCCCATGGCTGTGAAACCCAATGTGCAGCTCTCATAGATCGCACGTGGCAGTGGAGGGTCCTGTCCTGTCCCATTCCACCAGCTGTGACAGCTCCTTCTCAGCCTCTCCTAAAAGCTATTTCACCATCTAGATCTCAAGGGTGAACCAGGGTCTCCAGAGCTAAGACCACTGTTTCAGCCATGCAGGCCATTTTGTTCACCTCTGGGAGTTGTAGAACAAGTTCTATTATGTAAACTATTTATTTCTTTTTGTGAGTGAGAATTAGTATGTTTTAATTCAGAGATTTTTCTCTCTGGAGCAAAACTTTCATGTAACAATACAAAGCTGAATGTTCCACTACATGCTTCCATGCCAAAGGACTGGAACACCCAGATGGTTCTCCAGGGGTTTCAAGCTGTTAGAGCACTTGGTTTTTAGGTTGAACAGTCTGGGTGGGGCTGCAGCTCCTAAATTTTCATGCCACCCTCAAGTCTAGGCTGATATGGACATTTACGTTAATTCTAGATCAGTGAGGTTGATGACAATGAATGAGGAGATTGGATAGGTTTGGAATCTTAGCAACCGTGGAGGCTCCTCTGATGGTCTTGGAATTACCACCTCTGAAATGCATCTTACAGTCTAGTTTATACAGCATAAGAAGCAGGACAAGGGCAATTCAAGAAACACTCTGGAAAGAATTCATCCCACCATGGATGTCCAAGTCAGGTATGCAGTGTATAGTATATGAGGGCTCCTCTGAAACTAATGCCTCTCATTTTATTATGTTGGCCCACAATGTCTGAGGCAGATGGTGCTGGTACGGCAGCAGAGGCTGAACCTTCCAACCAATATCCCATTACATGTTGCTGTGTGACAGATGGCAGCAGAGGGGTACTCTGACAAAATGGCATCTGACATGGAAATGCAATTGAAGCAAAAGTGTGGAATTGAATTCCTCCATGCACAAAAAATTGCTCTTGCTGACATTCATTGATGCTTGCCTGACATCTATGGAGACCAACCAGTGGATGTGAACACAATGAGGCAGTGGGTGCTGAGTTTCAGCAGTGGTGACAGTGACAGTGGATCACCTCTGCTGGTGCAGATTTTTACAAGTGTGGCATTAAGGCTCTTGTTCAGTGCTGGTGAAAATGCATAGCTGATAGTAGTGGCTATGCTGAAAAATAGTGTTTTGTAGCTGAGAATTTGCTGTATCAAATAGTGTTATTGTGCTCTTTTTATCAGTTGTAGTTTCCATGGAAATAAATAGGAAGCATTACTGTAGGAGTGATCTATATATTACTTCTGGAGTGACCTATACACATAAATATATGCAGGAACACATTTCTGCTGTTTCATACCTTTTAGCTGTAAAACCCATTTCTGAGAGTTGACTGATATCAGTCCGTATTTAAAACATAAAGGCTACATGCCAGTGTAACAAATACTGATATCTCACATAAAATCAAAACTAATTTTCTTCTCTGGTCCTCTTGCTTGGCTGTATTTGAGACAGTGTACTTCTCCCAGATGGACTGATTATAGGTAATGTAGATTTTTCCAGAGATTGAAAGACAGAGAGAGACAAAGATGATTAGCATAAAACTATAATAGATGTTAACTCCTCTGTTTCACTCATTTTTGACAATGATAAACACTACTGATCCTTCTAGATTTTTTCTGATCATCTCACAGTTTCCACCAGCAATGTATAAGAAACCATAAGAAGATGTAAGGAAGGTTAGCAACATTGGGGCTGTTAGTACTTTGGAATCTGGTGTAGGGTGATGCTGCAGACAGAAGATGTGTCCAGCTGCAGAATAACACCTGTTCTTATGTCTGATATCCTGGACAGAGATGTTCAGGAAGGTCTGAAGTAATGTCAAATTTAGGTGCAAATCCCACTCATGGCTTCTGCTTTAGATCACCTCCAGAATCCTCATGTTAGCAACTAAGCACAGAGTGTAAAAGAAAGGAAAGCGTGCATTTTATAAGTGTTAAGAATAAACTCGGGATTTGTTTCTAGTGATTCATGTATAAATTTCAGACATGCTGTCCTGTACTGATGAGAAGGAAAAAGAGGATATGCTTCCTCTTCTCCCTGCTCTCCAGTTGATCTGAGCTTGGTGCAAACATAAGGCTCTGAAAACTCTAACTGGTTCCAGCTGGATCCTAGAGAGCCTACAAAGACCCAGCTCCTCTTAGGCAGATTGAGGAAACATAAATTCCTCTTCTGACATAGCAGTGACAAGCAAAGCCCCTACCATTGGGAGAAGTTCTGCAGGGCTATGCAAAAGCATGACAGAGACAGAACTGAGTACGCTCTTAAGCAAAAATGATGAAAAAAAAGTAATTAAAACACACACACACACACACACACACACACACACACACACACAAGAGACTGCAGTAACTAGATATACACGTGTGGACTTCATCAAGAAAGTATAGAGAATTACATCCCATGAGTTATTTAAAACTGGACTGGGCAAAATAATGCAAAATACATTGTACTGAACAATCTTTCATTATCAGAAGGAAAGATACAGTGAACTATCAAGTCATTTTTCTTATTATTAATGTCTTCCATTGCTTTTAAAAATAGCCTTGCTTTCCAGGCAGATCCTTACTGAGGGACAGAAAAGCCTCACGTTTATAATGACAGGACACAAAGAATGAGTCAGTGGGGAACCCTTTGCAAAACTCATCTTTGACAACACTTTGCAAGTTGAAACATGTTGCTTTTTATGTTATTGTTCATAAGGAAGTAGGAATCCAAACAGTAAGTTTTAATGGCAGGCATGCTGTGCATAACTGAAACAGTTTTCTTGGAGATTTGTCATTGTATTTAAACAAATGATCTAAGGTACAATTATGACAGTGAAAGACAGAGATGAAAATCAATATAATTCTGAGTAAAATTGGTGCTCTTGCAATATACACCTACTGGGACTTAGTTTAAAAGTTTTTTCAAATACCCTAATATTTATTTCTTTCCCATCTGTTGATAGCAGATATCATATGCTTGTGCTGATGACAAAAATGGCAAATATTTGTTTCTATGGAATGTCTCATTTTAGCTGTATGCAAACAAACACTGTATTGCAAAGCTGAACTGACATGAAAATATGGAAGAAATTGAATTGTTTCCATAACTCCTTATTTGAATTAAATAAATAAATCTACTCAGATGTGTAACCTGAAAAAATTGCAGATGCTATGAAGTTAAACCTTTCATGCTTCTTCTGATAGCAGATGCGAACTGATAGCATTTACGCAAACATACAAGATAGAAAATAGCACACTTCTAATTTAACTCTAATAACAGCTTCCAAATATCATCTGTAAATACTTAAGCAGGAACAAAAGGTACTCCTTTTTACAGCATTTCATCAAAAACAAAAGCAATGATCTAGTATTTTCAATTACAGTATCATGCTGGCAATTGACTGCTGCTCCATCCAATATTTTTTCATAATGTCTGTTATTTTCTCCCATTTTGTGATTGCTCTCAATTTCTCCTTCTATCAAAAACAGGCCTGAGTAAGTTCATTTTATTTCTTTCTGTAGACCAAGAAAGAAAAGGTAGTATAATTTCCATTAGACCTTGGAATACGCTTTCCTTTCTACTAGCAAGTGTTTTCTTTTTCTAAAAATACAACATTTATCCGTTGCCGAAGCCTGTTATAAAATAGAAACTGAATTGGCAACACTGAGTAAAACCACATATCCAAACCAATTCTTTTACATCTGCTTCTATTTTTTGGGCTTCTTTAAACTTGCTCAGATTTCAGCTTCATGTATCAAGTAAGCAAGAATTTTGCATGGGATAAAGCCATCAACCTGTAGGAAAATGCAGAGCTCACGGGGAAGGTTCTGAGGATCCTGAGGGGTCAGCATAGACACTATGAGACTGCCTGAGTACATGGGTGTGCCAGGCACTACCCGTGAGCCCATTCTAGCAAAACACATACATCAAGCCACCCTGTGAAGACAATTACAGAGTAATACAGATTGTTTACTTTTACAGATATTTGATTAGTATTGATAACTATTGGGTAGTGTCTTACAAACATTGTCACAGTATCACAGAGAAATAAAGGGCGTTAAGGATGGTCCCCAGATGAACTTTTCTCATATGTCTGAGTAAAGAACTGTTGTTAGAAAAGTGTGTTAGTTTCATTTGGGACAGAATTGTTTTCTTCAGTGTCTGGTATGATGTGGCAAAACATTGGAGATAGAAGGCTGTGTATGGAGTTCTGCATGACGAGCTGCAGAAGGTACTGAAGGAAAGTGTGAATCAAGCCAGTTTGCAGAAGTGAGGGCCACCCAGCCAGCTTTAGACATTTCTGAACGAGAGATGTGGCCAGTGCTCTACCTCTACACTCACCCCTGGATGGTGGCAAATGCCCTATGGGGATGGTTACAGCAATGGAAGCACAACTGGCAGTGCAGGGGCAAACTCATCTGGGCCACTGAATTGTGGAATGATATTGCTGTATGGGTAGAGAACATGGTTGTAAAGATACTTATCACATAGATGCTCATATACCCAAAAGTTGTGCCACTGAAGAACATTGAAAGAACCAGCAGGTGGATCAGGCCTCTAGGATTGAAGTGGCTCAGATAGGTCTGGACTGGCAACATAAAGGTGATCTATTTCTAGCTTGATGTGCCCATGACACTTCAGGCCATCAAGGAAGAGATGCAACCTATACATGGGCTCAGGCTCGAGGGGTGGACTTGACTATGAATGCTATTGCACAGGTTATCCATGAATGTGAAACATGCTATAATTAAGCAAGCCAAGCAGATAAAGCCCCTTTGGTATGGAAGACGATGACAGAAATATATACATACGGGGAGGCCTGGCAAGTGGATTATATCACACTCCCACAAATTCACCATGGCAAATACCATGTGCTTACAATGGTGGAAGTCACCACTGAACAGCTGGAAACATATACCGTGTCCCATGCCACCACTCAAAATACTATCTTGGGTCTTGAAAAGCAAGTCTTGTGGCAACATGGCAACCCAGAAAGAATTGAGTCAGACAATGGGATTCATTTCTGAAACAACCTCGTAACCACCTGGGCAGGAGAGCATGGCATTGAATGGGTATAGCACATCCCCTATCACGCACCAGCCTCTGGGAAAATGGAACGATACAATGGACTGATAAAGACTGTATGGAGAGCAATGGGTGCTGGGATATTCAAACACTGGGACACGCTTAGCGAAAGCCACCTGGTTAGTCAACACTCAGGGATCTGTGAATTGAGCTAGTCCTCTCCAGTCAAACCTCCTGCATAGAGTAGAAGGAGATAAAGTCCTGGTGGTGCACATGAAGAACATGCTGAGCATGATTGTCTGGATTATTCCTGCCTTGGGCAAAGGCAAGCCTATCTGTGGGACTGATTTTGCTCAAGGACCTGGACAGTGGGTAATGCAGAAGGATCAGGATGTCCACTGTGTACTTCAGGGTGATTTGATGCTGGGTGAGAACAGCCAATAATTTAAATTGTATGATGCTAAATTGCTACATAATACCATGTCATTACTATTATGATTGTTATGTGTCTTGTTAAAAGTAGTACAGTAGGAATTACTCAAGTTAAGGAAGAACAAACTCTGAAGGAACCAGAACTAGCTTCTGCATGCAGTAACCCAACACTAAATCATCCCTCCTGCACTGAAGGATTGCTATGACAGATGGACTCCAAAGTTATGAACTAAATTAATAGGATGGACAATTTACATGGATGGCCCATAGACAATGGGAATAATATGTGTGTGTGTATATACCAAAAAGTAAAATGTGAGCAGTTGAAAAAGAAAGAACTGTCATGATTTTAAAATAGGTTGCTGGCATTTACAAAATTCCATGTATTCAGATTCAGTATTTTCAAATATGAAGATCGTCACTTAATATTAATGCTGAAACTCTATGCTGGATAGGGCCCCTCTTCCAAATCTGCAGATACAAAGACATGTTCAGTCCCTGCCCGGAGATGCTTGGACATAATATCCTGTCTGTATAACTTGAAATAGAAAGGTGTTTATTTTTACTACAGTAAGTGCTTAACAGGCAGTATCTAAACCAAAACTATTATTTCAAAAGTATTTAGAATAATATTTTAATTATCCCCTTGTTTATAGAATTGAAAAAGCAGGAACTTTTAGCTACTAATAATGGCAGTTTCCAGTACTTATAATTTTTAGAAAAATCCGGAGACCAGTATAATGGTTTATACTTGTGAAAAAGAAAACATTTGGACAGAGCAGCTCTTCCACTGCAGAATTTAGCTTAGAGGACTGTAAACAAACCAACATTATCTTCAGGGCAGTTTACACCTATCAGCCTTCAGAAATTTGTACTGTTAAGGAACTTTGGGGATTTTTACTATGCCAAGTCAGAAAACACTGGAACTTATTTATACGACCAGCAAAAAAACAGTAACCACATAAAAGAGAATGCAATACTTTGTTCAGGTTATGCTGGAATACAGAACATCAAAGGTAGCAAGGATAAAAGGTAAGTATCTGGACCCAGGAAATAAAACTGCTGTGGGGGTTCACAGGCTCTCTTCAGATAATTCTTATCACCACCAACACTGAGAAGTATCCAGCCTTTATCATCAGTCAACTTCATTGACATCTGACTCTTGAGAAATGCATCATTCATAGCGCATCTGTGATACTCACGGCATGCCTGTGAATGGAGACCTGACGATTCTTTGACTACTGCATGCACTTCTGGGCTCCACATTATAAAAAGGATGTTCAGATCTGTGAAAGCATTCAGCGTTGGCAGCAAAGCTGCTAACAGGGCAGGAAGATGTGTCCTGTGAGGAGAGGCTGAGGGCACTGGGGCTGTCCAGTCTGGATAAGGCCAAGACACAACCTCGCTGCTCTCTGCAACTTCCTGGGGAGGGGAAGCAGAGGGAGATGTGGGGTTCTGCTCCCTGTAAACCAATGACAGGATATGTGGGAAGGGCACAAAGCTGTGCCAGGGGAGGATCAGACTTGACATCAGGAAAAATTTCTTTACCATGAAGATGGCCAAAGCCTGGGACAGGCCTCCCAGAGAGGCGTTGATGCCCCATGCTGTCAGTGTTCCAGAGGCATTAGAGCAATGCCCTCATTAATCTGCTTTACCTTGTTGTTAGCCCTGAAGAGGTAACTGGACTAAATGCTCTCTGAAGACTCCTTCCAACTGAACTACTCTATTCTATTATCTGCTGTATAACCAACATAAACAGAACACACCAAAGAGATTCACAAGTAGTGCAAGTGAAAAAAATGTGCTGTTTGGATAATGCTACAATATGGACAGCAGAGAATAGCTAGCGTGACACTAGTATTAAGTGGAGACAGGACTCGGTATTGTACTCCCATCCCAGCCACACCATGCACAGTGCTGCTGCACACCCAGCAGCTGTCCCCAGGCGCTCCCTCTCCCTGCTGCGCTCCTTGGCTGCTGTGAGCGGAACAGGAGTCTAATGTGCAGAGAATCTACTTCCCTGTTTGTCAGCCTGGGCCCTTGCACGATCCAGTCCCACAGAGCAGCTCCTGCACAGCCAGTATAAAAAAGCTAGAAGACGAAAATACACAGGAGAGCACAGAAAGGAGAGGAAATCCCTGTTTTAATATATACCACATGCACAACATGTCTGTGCTACAGCCCTTGGGAGTCATAATTTGGAATGTCCTGACTTTTGTGTGTTTAAAATTTCAACTGCAGCATTACAACTTTTTATTTATTTATTTATTTTCTTAAGGAAAGAAGAAAGCATGCTTTACCATATAGTCAAAAAGACCCCTTGATTAACAGTCAAATAAATATCATCCACACATTTATGTGCATGATTAAGCCATCGGATGCTCAAGAAAATAGAAGTGAGTGCATTTATTTGAATAACTTCCAAGGTATTTGGTGGTAAAGAAAGCAGTGACCGCAAGACATAGACCTTTTTCATTGTTTAAAACAGTGCAACTCTTGAGTAACTCCTCTGAAACAAATATAAAATGAATGAAAGAACAAGTGACACACATCTGAAACACTATTTGCTTTTCCCATCCTCACACAAAAAAAGCTGCTGATTTTAATTCTTGGTGATGTACAAGATACATTACAAATATGTGTCTAGACAAAGTTCAGTGCCTTAGTGGTTTGCTAGATATCTAACACAAGATGGCACAGTGCCCACACATCCTTGTTCGATTAGGAGATCATGATGCAAAACTACTTTTCAAAGAGATAAAGAAGAAACAAAGACAAATGGTTCTTCTGTTGTCGTGTTATTCTTTTCCTTAAAAGCATTTAGTACTGCATTGTGCACTGTGGCTTCTACACTAACAAAAGAGCAAGAGGACAGAATTGGTAGAGCAGAACACATGGTGTGGAAGACCTGAATTCCACAGTACACACAAAGGGTTTTGTTGCTTGTTTTGTTTTTAAGAGGACTTCTGGAGGAGCTCTAGACTAGTCCCATACTCTGAATACCCTACTTGTGGCTGGCAAGCATTAGATGTGTTCTAGGAGACTGTTCTCCAATTTAGTTTAACCCAAAGGAATCTAGCTCATATTCTTCAAGACAATGAGAAGCAGAGCACAGTCAGGATGGACAGCTGGAAGTTTTGTTTCAAATGTGCACTCCTAATTTGCATTACAGAGTTAGTATGGGCACACACTGTGAAGGAGTGGAAAGATGACTTGGGTTGGTGAATGATGCCTTCTACATTTTTCTCAGTGAAAAAGAATAAACTGTAGAAAAAGCACCTAATTTTCACTTGTTCTGTATGTGGACACATTAGTGAACCTACCATTGGAAAAGCTTCACGAAATGATTGTGATTCTTCCAAGGAAGCACATATGAATTCAGACGTTAGTATTCAGACATTAGTCTGCTGTGACTCAGAGCCAGTACGATGCTTAGTCATTACTCCTGTGCTAGTGATGACAGAAAACATTTTAGTATCCAGAAGCATTCAAATACCCACTGGATCTTATTTTCACTATCTGAAACAATAGTTTCATTTAACAATGGTGAGAGAACTGAACTGAGTTAAGGCCATTCTGTACAATATTACAGAATCACAAAAATGGGAAAAGGGGACCCAAAATGATGATCATAAGCAAAGAGATGTCAAAAAAGAAGTTCTGTCAAGCTAAGGAAAATGTCTTAAGCCATGCAGTATTTTCCTTATGGCTAGACTCATGACCAAGACCACAAAAATAGCAAAGGTTATAACTTCCAGACCTGTTGAAATCTGGTGATTTATAATGGAAGCAATAACCACTCCAGAAAACTGCCCCAGGAGTTAGGTATTGTCCTTTTTATCATGCAATAGCACCATATGACATCGTGTCATCCAGTAGATTGTATCACATGGGGACTGGTCCGTACAGTGCTTAGCTCTTCGATAAACTCCCAGCTCACCTGATGACTGACATTGAATAAATGATAACTTACTCTCTAGCCTTCATTTGAAGAAAATCAGTTTGCTCCATTCAAATCAAAACACAAGTGCACCTCTGTGCACTGTTCATTGCTCCTAGAGGACTGCATGGGCACTCCTTGGGGCTTGCTTAACACAGTCTTCCACCCCTATTCCAAATAACTTCACATTGCTCTCTGTCATACCCCAGAGCCTGCAACCCATACCTTAAGATTCATTTAATGGAATCACCACTCTTGTGGACCGCTCTTCAACCTGCACATTACACTTGATGAGAAAAACCCACAGAAAATCCAGCAACATATAGGACTACCAGAGCACCATATGAGGCACCATACGAGGCTCAGAAAAATCAAACACTAAATATAACCAGTCTGTTTCAGAGTGTAGCAGCTCTGAAAATCCTAGGTAAGTCTACTCTGCACCTGATAGTCTATGGGCTAGGCATTGTTGTTTACAGTATATACAGCTAGTAGCATAAATGTACTAAGAACATCTTAGTTTCTTTAAAGGAAACTCTTCTATGTACAATTTATAGGAAACTCCTGGGTATCTGAGAAGAAAGACAAAGCCCTTTCTCAGATCTGTAATTGCAATGGAAGAAAGTGAAGGGAATTCCATGATTGGGTCACCAGGCACACCAGTGCAAAGGAGGGACACTTGAACCAGTTCTTGCAGTTAGCACAGCTTCCCAAAGAAGCAATGAGTGTGCAGTGGGATACTTATGTAGCCCCTAGAACCTGAGCTACACATTCAGCACAAACTTGGAAAACTTAAGAGAGAGCAGTGTCTTGAGACACAGTTTGAACTACCAGGAGGGCAGGCAGAGTAGAAACAGCTTCTTCCACCTCTTTGCTGCTTCTTATTATCCCCATTGCATCTTTATCCACATTGCCCATTCCAGCCAACACAGGTAGCTCCAGACCTCAGATACAGAGGAGCATCAGCCACACGATGAAGTGCCAAGTTCTAGGAAATTAGGCTACAAGGCCAGTATAGTGCCAGGTGGCTATGAATTGTTTTCTCTGGCAACAAAGTACTGGTTTGAAAGCCTGTGAATACGTTATTATGAATTCTACTTTCCTGCTGCAGGTTGGAAGCACACATTAGTCAGGTTCATTGGCACCATCCAGGTAACTGCTAGTCACAGAGCAACTAATTTAATATGGAAATTTGTCCAAATATTTATCTCTCTATTCCCGCTGAGGACTGATTGAGATTAAAACCCATTAATATTAGTAGTAATAATAAAGGATTAATCCTGAAATGAATGAAACTTTTGCCTGAATAAAGATGGACTCCAAGCTACACTACGATGCTCTTTTATGGATAAAATCAGTCACTGCTGTGAAAATAAGAGCACTCTTTGGCAAGAAATGAAATTAAAGTATGTTGAAAATGTTTAAAGCAATATAAATTACAATAATAGAAAGCCTTAATTATCCTATCACATAACTGGGAGGGATTTCATTAACTCCTTCTGAAACAAATCATTTCAGTTATCCAATAAGAATTTTAATGAGCAATCTAAAATGAAATTGACTAAACCATAACTTCTGCAGATTTCTCATAACTAATCACAGAATGTGACCTGCCAGTTATCTCTGAACTGCAAGCTTAGCATATAGGGTACTGCTTCGAAAGCATCTGAAATTCATCAGACATCTATTTCAATGCAGTTTTAAAACTCCATTTCCAGCTTCTTGCTGAAATTGCAAGAAGCTCGGTTGCCACGAAGCCAAATGAGGGTCAAATACAGAAAGAATATAAAAATATTTTCTGCAAAAACTGTAAAAAGAAAGAACAAAACAAATAACAACAACAAAAAACCACACCAACCACCACTGTTCATTACAAAATTAAGGCTTGAGCTAGCCAGTACTTAAGTTTAACTTTACAATTGTGAACTTGCAATCAGTTATGCAGATTGCCTGTGGCAAACTGTAACTGAACGTCACTCACTAGGGCACTGACTTGAGTCTCTCTCTTTTAGTATCAATTTTCATGAAATGTATGAGACCTTAATAGTTCTGAGACCTCTAATCCTCAGTCAAATTTAGTTAAAATTGACTACCAGGTTCAGAAATTACTTATAAGATTGTTAAAACGCAGATGGATGGATGGAGGAACAGAAGAGCAGTGTAATCAATAATTTGCCTTTCCTTATAAAAACAGTTTAAAAGAAAACAGGTGGATAGAAAGTAGGACATGAGTCAAGGAAAAAATTCTACCTGATGATTCTATTTGATTATCAAGAGTCTTCAAAAGAAGGTGGTGGAAATGTCATCCCTTGAAATATTTCAGACTTCATTTGGCAAGGCATCTGTGAATATATTATAATAAATAACCCTGCAGTCAAAGTATTCTTATAATGAATAATAAAGCACTTTCAGTAGAATTGGTCAGCTTTATACAGAGATGATTCTTTGCCATTTCTCTCATGGGAGCAAATGTATATGCATACATGTAAAATTTTATTGAGATATGAAACAATTCCTAAATGAAAATCTCCTTCAGTAATTTTTCTAATCAGAATGGTAATACATAAGGCTTAAAAAGAAAACTTCTATGTTAGACAAAAATTTGTCCATGTTGGATGCCATACTCTACCATCACTTCAAGAAGCACAATGCAAATAACTGGTTTTACTTAACATTTACAACCAAATGAGTCATTAATCATGCTCAAAACAATCCTAATCACCAAAAAGTACATATTTTTATAGCTGTATTGAAAAGAATGCACCATGTCTGTTAATAAAACCCTCTTGGTTTGTACAGCTAGTAGCTACTAATGTTGTGTTCCTTAAAGAAAAAGAAAAACAAATTTTTCTTTGCTTAGTCTGTCACTGTAAAGCAAACTAATTTCCTAGTTCAAATCAGTTTCTCCTCAGGAACTTTGTCCTTAACTATCACCTTTGCAGAAATTCCTTAACACTTGGAGTTGTGTTTCATTTTATTTTGCAGACCTAACTACAGCAGTCTGCAATTGCTCTGAATCCCAAGGTGTACACAATGGCAATCACATTTGGTTGTGTAAATGCAATATGCATCGCAGGGTCATTATCTAGAAGGTGGTGTTAAGATTCTGACATCACAAAAGCTAAATGTATAGTCATGTAATACATTACAAAAAGACTCAAAAACAGTCATTGATATGCGCAGGCTGACAGTCATAGTATCATAGAATGGCTTGGGTTGGAAATCATAATAATACAGGTTACATCAAACAACTATCGTCTCCTTTTAAGAACAAAACAAAAAAAACTCTCCGATGTCACAATTGTACATTGATTCTGATTTTTCACTAAGTTCTATTTTTGTATTAATCTTTTTATTACCAGCAAGGGAAAAGAGAGAAAGCAGGGAATAATACAGCACACAAAAGAAAATCCCAGCTGACTCTGGTAAGCAATAGAAAACACTTTCTGCACTTTCAGGACATTTTTAGATGACCATACAATGCTTTCAGATTTTTATGTGCTCACCTTGAGAATTGCTGCATATTTCTAGGACAGGTGCTACTGCCTTCCTTAAATTAGTGATGTAGCTGAAAGATTAAATTTGAGAGTCTAAAACAGATTTTAAGTTCTCTTACAAGTTAGCAAATAAAAAACTTTATCTTTTGAAATGTGAACATCCAAACAATGTCATACAGAAGTCAGCGGGCACTGCACATTTTCAGCATCTGTAAAAGGAGCTGTAAGTGTTTTACTATAGGTCACAGAATCACAGAATTGTAGGAGTTGGAAGGGACCTCCAGAGATCATTGAATCCAACCTCCCTGCAATGCAGGCTCCATACAGCAGGCTACACAGGTAGGTGTCCAGGTGGGTCTGGAATATCTCCAGAGAAGGAAACTCCACAACCTCCCTGGGCAGCCTATTCCAGTGCTCCGTCACCCTCACTGTGAAGAAGTTCCTTTGCAAATTGGTGAGGAACTTCCTATGCTCCAGTTTATGGCCTTTTCCCCTTGTCCTGTCCCCACAGACCATTGAAAAGAGGTCGGCCATGTCCCTTAGTCTCCCACACTCAAGATATTTATAAACATTAATAAGATCCCCTCTGAGTCTTCTTTTCTCAAGGCTGAACAGACCCAGGTCAACCAGCCTTTCCTCATAAGAGAGGTGTTCCAGGCCCTTTATCATCTTTGTGGCCCTCCACTTGACTCTCTCCAGGAGATCCCTGTCTTTTTTGTACTGGGGAGCCCAGAACTGGACACAATACTCCAGGTGAAGCCTGATCAGGGCAGAGGAGAGGGGTAGAACCATCTCCCTTGACCTGCTGGCCACATTGCTTTTAATGCACCCCAAGATACCATTGGCCTTCTTGGCCCCCAGAGCACACTGCTGGCTCGTGGCCAACCTGTCATCCACCAGGACACCCAGGTCCTTCTCCGCAGAGCTCATCTCCAGCAGGTCATCTCCCAACCTGTACTAGTGCATGCAGTTATTCCTCCCTAGGTGCAAGACTCTACACTTGCTTTTGCTAAACCTCATCTGGTTTCTTACTGCCCAGCTCTACAGCCTGTCCAGGTCTTGCTGAATGGCAGCACAGCCTTCAGGTGTGTCAGCCACTCTTCCCAGCTTTGTATCATCAGTGTACTTGCTGAGAGTGGGCACCATCACCTTGTCAAGGTCATTGAAGAAGATATTGTTGAACAAGACCGGACCCAGCACCAGGGGAAGACCACTAGTCACAGGTCACCAACTGGACTCTGCACCGCTGATCAGCACCCTCTGAGCTTGGCCAGTCAGCCAGTTCTCAACCCACCTCACCGTCCACTCATCTATCCCACACTTTCTCAGCTTCATTATGAAGATGTCATCAGAGACAGTATCAAAAGCCTTGCTGAAGTCAAGGTAGACGGTATCCACTCCTCTCCCCCCATCTTCCCAGATGGTGATGCCTTCATAGAAGGCTATGAGGTTGGTCAAGCACAGCTTCCCCTTGGTGAATCTATGCTGACTACTCCTGATAACATTCTCTTCCAATTGCTTGGAGACGGCATCCAGAACAAGCTGCTCCATCTCCTTTCCAGGGACAGAGGTGAGGCTGACTGGCCTGTAGTTTCCCTGGATCTTCCTTCTTGCCCTTTATGAAGACCAGAGTGACACTGGCTGTCCTCCAGTCTTCAGGCACCTCTTCTGTTCTCCAAAACCTGTCAAAGATGATAGAGAGCTGATTGGCAATCACCTCTGCCAGCTTCCTCAGCTAACATGGTTGCATCCCATTGGCGCCCATGGATTTGTGCACGTTGATCCCACCTAGACGCTACCAGACCACCCCCTCCTCAACTAGCGGAAAGCTCTCCATTTCCTGGACTCTCTCTCTTCCCTCCAGGGTCCAGGCTTTGAAGTGAAGACTGAAGCAAAGAAGCTGTTGAGCATCTCCTTCTCAGCATCCTCCATTACCAGGACATCCCCCTCATTCCACAGGGGACCCACATTGTCCCTAATCTTCCTTTTACTGTTGACATACTTTAAAAATCCCTTCTTATTATCCTTTATCACCTTTGCCAGCTTTGACACCAGGTGGGCTTCAGCTTTCCTTGTCGCATCCCTGCAGGCCCTGACAGCACTCCTATACTCCTCCCAAGAGGACAGGCCTTTTTTCTACATTTCATAGACCTTCTTCTCTTTGATCTTGTCCATGAGCTCCTTGCTTATCCACGCAGGTCTGCTGCCTCCCTTCCCCAGTTTCCTACTCTTAGGGATGCACCGATCCTGAGCTTGGAAGAAGAGCTATTTAAATGTTGCCCAGCTCTCACAGGGCCCCTTCTAGCACTCCAGCCCATGAGGTACCTCCAGGTAGGTCCCGGAAAAGGTCAAAGTTGGCTCTCCAAAAATCCAGGGTAGCAATCCTGCTTTTTGCCTTACTTCTTCCTCTCATGATCTTGAACTCCACCATCTCATGTCCCCCTGTAATCAGCTCTGGTGAGGACACACCTTGAATGTTGTGTTCAGTTTTGGGCCAATCACTACAAGAAAGACATTGTGGCCCTGGAGTGTGTCCAGAGAGGGGCAACGAAGATGGTGAGGGGGCTGGAGCACAACTCCTATGGGGACTGGCTGAGGGAGCTGGGATTGTTCAGTCTGGAGAAGAGAAGGCTCAGGGGTGACATTATTGCTCTCTGCAGCTACCTGAAAGGAGGTTGTAGTGAGGTGGGAGTTGGCATCTTCTCCCAGGTAACAGTGACAGGATGAGAGGTAATGGCCTTAAGTTGCACCAGGGGAGGTTCAGGCTGGATGTTAGGAAACATTTCTTCTCGGAAGGAGTTGTAATGCGTTGGAACAGGCTGCTCAGTAGGCATGGTGGCAAGGCTTTCAAGAAGAGAACAGATGTCGGGGACATGGTTTAGTTGGCATGGTGGCGATGGGTTGATGGTTGGACTAGATGATCTTGGATGTTTTTTCCAACCTTAATGATTCTATGATTCCTGTAAAGCCCCCTTAAAGTTCAGTAGGAAAGCTACAACATTTGCAAGCCAAGACATATGATCCAAGTGCCACTGTTTGGGTAATCATTTTTCTCCCTTGAGCATAATTTCTATTTTGAGAGGGGACTGGAGAAAAACAAAACAGTGTTTACTCATTTGTGGTCTATAAGCTATTAGTTAGTTTTTCTTGGTATTGCTCAATTAAAATCAACAAGATTACATGAGCATCACTGAAGAAATAACTTGAAAACAGGGAGACAGGGCAGCAATTTCTCAGCAGGCATAATCACAGAGATACTACCTACCAGTTTAGGTAAGGATCCAGCTTCACTGGATTTCATTAGACATGAACAATTCTGCCTTGCATCAAAAATGAAAATAATGAAAATAATTTAATAAATCTATTGGGGCCTTGGAAAGTTACACAGTGGGCTAAAGGCATTGTGTAGGTCAGGTTGCTCTAACACTTCCTGAATTTAATATTGTTTCCTCTCTCCTAGACAGAGGCTTCTCATGAAAGAAACAGTGCCAAGCTCAGTGTTTTCAGAAAAGAGCTAAACAAAAAGCTGATAGTTGTTTGTAGGTTACATGTTCAGAAGGGTACATTTTGTTCTTGTTGGTGTCTGTCCAAAATAACATCAGTGTACTGGAATTCATGCTGGCTTACACCATCGTAAGTGGAAGTGAACTAGTGTCAAGAGACAAGTACATCTTGTTGGTGAAGGGAAAGAGATGTGCCTTTTGAATTCAAAAGGCTGTTCTACCTTCAGTTAAGCGGTAGTATCAGTCATTACTAGCCTCATCCATTTAAAAAAGTATGGTACATGTGCAGGTCATGTACCTGTAAATTTTGTTCTATATTCTATTTCAATAATATAGAAAAGCTGAAGGGTTGATTTTGGCCTTTGTTTGCAAAAGTCTTCTCAATTTAGAAGCTTTCAGTCTAGCATTTTTTTATTTGTATTTTGTAATTTTCATAGACATCTTTATGTTAAGCATACAGTGTCAGAGAACAATTTTCTAATACTGGCATTTGTAGCATGGAAGGTTTGCATTACCATAACGTGGAGCACAAGTTTTCTTTTTTTTTCCCCAGTAACAAGAAAAGAGAAATGTAGCAATAATCTCTCACCAGCAAGAACAGCTGAGATGTATTAAAAACCCGTCAGCCAGAAAAAAATTACTTTAACCTTGCACCTGTTTTTTTTGTAGACTTTTGTTGTTTCATTTAAGCAGACACATACTAGGAGGGCAGGAGAAGGCTGGGCATGCTAAGGATACAGAGGTCCTGAAAGGAGAGAGAGACTATACAACTGTCTCTTCTGACAAAGGTGAATACAGTATAAAATATATGCTTAGGAAAAGGGACTTTTGCACATAATTGTAATACAACGTTTTTTTAAATCACTGCCTATAGCATTGAAAGTTCTTTATCTTACTTGAATCTTGAATCTGTCTTAGTTTTAAGCAAGTTTCCAGTAGCTAATGGTTAAACTTTGGGCACAAAAACAGTATGAAGACAGAAGCTCCACGGCTCCAATTCCTGCCAGTATTGTAAAGAAATGTCTAGATTCAAAAGGAGAATTCTAGATTCAATGGAAAAGGAGCTAGAGGGAAATCTACCTGCAGTCATCAGTTGCCTGAGCAGGGCTTATAGCGGAGACTTAACCCAACTTTTCTCAGTAGAAAGACGAGTGGGAACAGACAAAAATTGCAATGATAAAATTCTTATTGGACAAAAGGAAAAAAATTCCCTGTGAAGGTGGTCAAATACTGCAATGGGGACTAAAAGTGTTACGAAATTCTCCACTTTAGACATACATTAGCCCTGTTACAAGTGGGGATTGGGACTAGACAGTCTCTTGACATCTTTTTCATCTTCAGGAGAAGTATGATCTCATGAAACTCTGAACGTTATGAATATTTTGATAGGATCTCCTGTGTAAAAGGGAATTGAAACAGTTGTCTAGAACAAAGAAGAAACTGCATATTGTTACTCAGGGATGAGTTTCTTGTGTCTATATTCTCAAGAAAATCTCAATGTGAAGATGACTAGGAAGAAGGAAATCAGTGTGTATCTAATGCACAGTGCCTGTATCCTCCTCAAACATGTTGTAAGTATCAACAAAATAATAATAATTGTTTGGACAATCTTCAAATCTTCCAGTACAGTGGGAGAAAATCTGGATCCACACACCTCCTCCAACTCATCTGTGTGCATGCTATCCCAAAGGAATACACTCCTCGAATTAAAAAGGACCAAAGATATTTTAGTCAGAAGCTTGTGACAACATTTTATTGTATTTTGTAGCATTCTTTCTATGACATGCCTAATACAACGTCTGTAACCACTACTAGAAGGATGGTACGAGAGTATTCACTACACTTACAGCCAAATTTGATAACCAGTAAGCAAACAGGCAGCTACAGTTTATATTGTTCTTTTTTTCCTATTATTTTAAAGTGAGCATTTAAAGTCTGAGATAGCAGCCCAGGTCAGAAAAATCTTACTGTCCTTATCATTATTATGTTCTAGGTAAATACAATCATATTCTAAATGAAAGGTGAAAACCTCATGGTTAAGTGGAAGTCCACAAGCAGTTTCATGGAATGTCCGTATGTGTCTAAATACTGCACTGTTGTGTTTTTTTTTTTAGCAACACTTGTCCTAGCTAAGTATGAATATATTTGTACTTATAGATGCTTTACTCCCTAGTTTACTTATAAAGCATATAACCCATAAAACTAAAACTAAGATTTGTGGGATTTTTTCTAAAATATATCTCAAAAATATATTTGTAGGGCTCTGGGGTCTGTTTTGCCTTTTCCTTTGTTCGAAAACATCAGGATTCCATATGCGTGGTAACACAAGTACAATTTAAACCTGGTCATACAGAAGCTTTATTGACTAGGATCACAGTGAGAGAGCATTCGAGCAGCCTCTCCCTCTCTGCTCCCCACTTCTCTGCAAGGGATTGCAGAGACCCCACTTACAAACTATTTCAGAAGAACAAAAGAGATGAGGAAAACCATACAAATACTAACTAAGCTAAGTGTCTATCCTTGGAAGAGGGGCTCCAGATAATCATTTTTGTGTTAATAAAGCCAAATACCCATGCCTGGGAGAAATGGACTCCACAAGCAGTTGGCTAACTGCCACAGTGGACAATACGGAGAGATGGCTTTTGGTGGAGCCTGTAGCAGTGGAGCTAGTATTATCCTAGACCAGAAGTGTGTACAGAAGCGGAGGTTGGAAACATTCACAGAGTCCTAGATTTAAGAAAGATCCTTCTGTTAGAATTAACTTCTTAGCCAGACCTGTCAAAATTTAAATATAAATAACTTTTAACAAAACAGCCTGGTTTGTGCAGGTAGTGATGCAAGTTTTAGTCCTAGAACTATAACTTCTATAAGTGACAGCATAACTGACAGGCATTTTAATTGCGGGCTTTTCTAAGAAGATATTCAAAACTGTCCTTGAATAAAAGCCCGATAATGCAAGAATACCAAGTTACACATCCTGAGCTATTTTAGCTACTTAAAAAGACACCAGCCCAGATGCAGATTAAATTTGCTAAACTTTGACAAGTAACTGGCAATACTGGGAAATTGACTGGTGCTCACTATACTGCTGAATGACTGATTGCACACTGCTTTTTCTTTTGTTTCTCCCTATTCAGGTATTCAGTTGCTGTTTCTGACTGGATCAGGACTAACAGAAATAAAACATTGTGCATTACATTTGAAAAACTACATATACAATCTTAGATACCAAGAACTTTCTGTAAAATTTCTTTCCTGACACTCAGAACATCTATCATCATGCCTCATCTTTAAAAGTTCCCCTACTTTTTCTGAGACAAAATACACTAGGGCTGAGATAGGAGTAAAGAAGAGCAGAAAAGAATTGCATTTTACCAGTCTGGCAAGTATACTTCAGAGCTGACACTCCATTGTGAGGGTCAGTACAAGGTAGTCTACCGTCTGAATGTGCTTTACAAACAAGAAAAAAAATCCAGTTTGTAACTATTGAGAAATATGAAAAGATCCTTAAAACATAGTAAAAAGTAAACATTTACTGGATTACTTTAAAGTATATTACTAGAACCAACAGGACATAACTTTAAACATGTATAAAGTATTATACATAAAAATGCATAGATGTACAGTAAATACGTTCATTTATACGTAGACAGAGTAATATGTACACACAAAGTCTGTTGCACATCCGTAACTCGAAGCAGTGATTCTTGTGGTATATTGTCATAAAGCAGTTTTATTATATTCGTACAACAGATTCAATGTAGTAGGTGTTGAGAACAATGCATATTAATGCTAATATGTAAGTCATATCCATTTACTCTTTAAATGTACAAATATAGGAGACAAAGGTCATAAATGCAATAGTACCTACACCTCCAAGACTTCCATTTTTTATTTAAATATGCACAAGTCCGCCTAATGGTGATACATAGGTTTCTTTCCTGCTTCCACTCAGTGTCAACACGTTGACCAAACACTCAATACAAAATCCTTGACACACTTCAGCACCACTTCCACTGATTCAACTCAGTGTGCTCCTGACCTTGAAGTCTTCAGGTCAAAAATAAGAGGAAAAAAATAAAATAAAAATTATATAAATAAAACAAACAAGCTTGTGGGCTTCTTTTCACAAGTTATTTGCCACCAATACTGTTAAAGCAGCTGAATTGTAGTGCATCCATGGGCAGGAGCATATAGCAGCTTTTGTGCACTTTGCAAAAATATATTAAGAAAAATACATCAAGTCTTTACTGGCTTGTTTTGTCTGTAGCTAAAAAGATGCTGTGCTGCTTCTGAGCCCTCTCCATCAAATTCTTTTTCTTCTTTTTCTTCTCCTTTGTTTTTGTTGCCCTTCGTCCTAAAAAAAAAAAAAAGGAAAAACAAAATATCACTGAGTCAATTAAGCAAAAAATACAAAGGTAGTATTAGAATGCAGCCAAAAACCTCAGTGGCACAGGAACTGGTGATGGGGACTGCAAATGTAAAGTTTAGTTAATACACTTTGATCATTAGTGAAAACAGAACTTATTGATATGGTACAAGAGGAAGCAAGATCCTGGACTGTCAGCACTTGTCCACACACAGAGTTTTGGTGGTATGAATAACAATGTTTATGTGGGTCTTGGTTTAATGGGATAATTCATGCAAGCAATGTTATGCAAGTGCCTAGGGCCCAGAGCCAAACAAGTAGGTAGACTCCTAACTCACTACAAGCTGGATACATGCCTTAGACACTTGCGTAAATTTGCTTGAGTGAGTAATCCTATTTAAGTCAAGTCTAATATATCCCGGATTTCAATGAGAAATTAGGCATTGCAGCTCAAGTATTTGGCTGGATGCTTTGGCAGAAAGAGTGCTGCCTCTGTAAAGAACTGCTATTATTAATTACTAACACACAGTGCCTAATTCTCACAATGCGTTACTACGGTCGAAACACAAATTTCATTACGCATTTTTTGTGATTAGAAGTTCACTGAAAAATAACCCAAATCATGAAATCAGGATCAGTGCAGCAAAAAGAATTCTCAGGTTCCTGAAGTGAAGAAGTTTTTTCCCGTTCAGCTCTAATAATAAATCAATGACTTTTGATTAACTCAGCAAAGATCTCATGGACTGAAAAAAATGCTAGACAGAATGGACCTAATTCAGCATTAAATTAATCTGTATTTTATTACATTATATTTAAATCCTATATACTTCAGGAGGACTAAAAATGATTGAATAGTGCTTTAAGTGAGACTGGTCTGCATTTCCTTGGCAGTATGATATAAAGAAATATGTGATCAATGGAGAAAAAAATAAGGATATTGGGCTGCAGAGATGCCAACTCTAAACTTTCAGGAGAACTGAATTAAGAAGACATTAGAACAAAATTCAAATAGCAGACAACACAAAAACGTGAAAATGTATTTTTCAACTACAGTGATAGACATGGCTGAATGAACCTAATATTAAAATTATCAAAATATATGATTCATTAAACATAGAAGGATTACATATTTGTAATGTGCTGCCTAAGCTACTATTCTCTAGGAATTATTAGAACATTAGCTTTCAAAACAGGACAGGACATTAAGTTAATGAGAACATGAGTTTAGTCCATATGAAAATCATAATGGTCCTCGGAGTTTACTTCTGCTTCTTGTTAAAGTCTGGCATTAATGCTACTATGGCATTTTGCCATTTTTAAATCTAGTTAATCCTACACAGTTAAACATCAGTGCAACCAATCATTAATCAAAGCCGCTTTTAAGTTAAAACTCTTTAGTAACACTGTATCTAATGACTGGGCACACCTAATGAGGTCAGAGAGAAGGAATAGTTGACACAGAGCGGCATTACAACAAGATGGTTTTGATTATACACATTTCCATACCAAATTTTTATTATGCGATTCTACTAGTTGGTATATTGTGGAGCATCAAAATATATAGTTGAACACTGCATTCTTTCTTGAACTTTAAATGTATTCTAATTATTCTAACCTGAATCTTGGAAATATTTATTAAGGAAGTAGTAGATGATCTGAAACAAGTGACAATGCTGATAGTCAGAGGACCATCAGAATCAATTAGAGTTTTACTGGAGTTCTGCTATCCAGTTTGCTTAGTGATCTTCAATCTGCAAAAGAAATACAATTTTCAGTCAGCCCCACATCTAATTTTCTCTATGACGCCCTCCAGTGAAGTAAAATGTTCTACGTACATTTTCAGAGAGTAACAGATTCTATTCTCTGTCCTGTGAAAACTCTGACATGCACAGGTAAAAGGACACGCAACCCACTTGGAGTGCATTTCTAAGCCTTACGAAGTAGTTTGTGTAACACAAGTACCAAAGCATATTGCTAGCACGCTCCCTGTTCCAGCACACTAAAACAGAAATGAACTATAGTAGATTTCAATGATTTGACACTCCACTGTGCAACAAACACATTCTCATGTTCCTGACGCACTGCAGCAGCCATCCCAATGCCAGCAGAGAGCCTCCAGAAGAGCGCTCTGGTATGAGTGATGAGGCTGCCTGTACAAACTGCTGAAACCTACATGGCCCAGTCTGCAAAAAAATTGGCCTGCTAGAAACGGAAAACCCAAGAGTCCCCTTCCACACATGCTGAGAGGCACTGGGGCCTCACACCAGGCTCTGACACAGCCCCTTATTCAGCCCAGTGTTTCTTCCCAGCCCGGCTCCAGCTCTCCTCCATCAATAGCAGGTTACAGCATCACTGTGCAGACACAGCGTAACAGTATCTGACAGAGCATTCCTGATCCGCACAGCCTGATCCTTATCAGCAAGAGCCGTGGGGAGCGGATTGCTGAGTGCAGCGCCTGGGGCTGCAGCCAGCAATGCTCTTCCCATGACATTGGGTTGTCCGCAGTGATACCTCACCCGCCTGTCAGCTGGCAGATAGCCACGGGCCTCATTTCTTCTCTCCAAGTTATAGGCCTCCACATCAGGTCTGACCTTCAGTCTTCATTTAATTATTGCAGACAACGTATCCTTGAAAGTCCTTAGTGTTAACAGCAACGGGAGAAATACAAGAAATTCAATTGTAGAGCAGGATATCTGAATAGGAGCTGTTCAAGTTACTGTATTCCTCAAGTGGCTTTTCCCTTGCATCATAACTAGCTAGCTAACTTTTCCAGCTTGAAGAGCATTTTTTTTTCCTCAAACTATGCAGGTTGCTCCAAAAGTAATGCCTCCTATTTATTTCCATGGAAACTACAACAAAGAGGTCAATAACTATTTGATAGAGCAAATTCTCAGCTACAAAACACTATTTTTCAACATAGTCACCACCATTAGCTCTGCATTTTCGCCAGTGGTGAATAAGAACCAGCATGTTGCACTCATAACAATCTGCAGCAGCGGAGGTGACCCACTGTCACCGTCACCATTGCTGAAACACACCACCCACTACCTCACTGTGCTCACATCCATGGTTTGGTCTCCAGAAACGCTCAGTAAGCATCAACAAATGTCAGTGAGTACAATCTTTTTCTGCATGAAGAAATTCAGTTCCACACCTTTGCTTCATATGGACTTCCATGTCAGATGCCATTGTGTCAGACTGCCCCTCTGCTGCTATCTGTCACATGGCAACAAAATGTAATGGGTTATTGGCGGGAAGGTTCAACCTCTACTGACGTACCACCAACATCCACTTCTGATGTTGTGGGCCAACATAACAGAATGTCAGAGCAGCCCTCCCACCTAAAGAAGACCTCCTCAACTTTCACTATCTGAGTCAGCTCAGAACATCATTTGTACAAATGTGTTTAACACTGTACTGTCAGGTGTGGACACTGAAATACGTACAAGGCCTAGGAAAGAGCCAAAATGCACCTAGATTTGGTGCTCAGTTATTTAGCAAATGAAACCCTTTATAAACTTATCTTTCATTCTGTATCTCACTGTATCTCACAGTTGTACACAGAAGTAAGACTGGCAAAGCTAAGCCACCCTTTATTGCAATATTATACAATTCAGTTTTGCTATTTGTTTTATGAATTACCAATGAGTAAGTCATCATTTTCTACTAAATGCATTATCACAGTCATTTGTCTCTTTACAGTGTTATGCATTAAACTTTTGTTTGGACTACATGCTTATGGTAGGAGGACAGTCAGCTAATTGTTAGCTAATAACATACCGCAACTTCTAGCAGTATAATGATATATAGATAAAGGTACATAAACATACAGGTAATATTGCAATTCAAACATCCATTCCTGAAAAAAAAATATTTATGCTAATATAAACAGTAATTGTCCATACACCAAAGAGCAACAGCTATAAATAACTGGTACTATGTGGGTGATTCTTCTTTTTTGTTGTTGTTGCTATTCTATCACATTATCATCATTGCTCCTACAGCAGCGGCATGCTGCTCTATTAATTAGAGACTCAGTTCCCTAGTTTGTCTCAGGCCCTGAGCTCAAAGGAGTTTGGAAACATTGCACATTCCTTCTGAATGGACCTTCCTGGTCCATTCAGGATGCACATCATTTGGTTCAGAGAGAGCCTTCATCAACTCTTTCCACATACAGAATCTAGAGGGCAGATTCTTAATGCCCTGGGCACTCCTGACTCTCAAGAATTAAAGTACAACAGAGACCCCCAGCCACACTGTTCAAGACTCCTGGCTCAGTTCAGTGGCCAATTTATCCTTCATTTGCCATATAAATACTGTTGTATTCTCTTCTCTTTAAGTGAGACCTGTCCATTTTCACTTTCAGCAGATGGAGAAAACAGTATATATCCACATGAGGGCAGTAAGGATTTAAATTTAAAACGTATAAGAAAAGAAAAAGAAGCAACTATCTGCATATTTACTTCACGCTGTAATTCCCTCACAATTTTTCAGTGTTCTCCTATTAAAAATATTAATTATTTTACAGAGATTAAAACGCTTAATACTCCCTTCTTTATTTAAAATATTTTCCTCTTCTACTGATGACTACTTAATAATGGGATTGAAAAGGGTATACCTTCTTCCCTTTCTAATATTTTCATCTGTAGAATTTCCACTGCTAGTTGTAAAGGCACAATGATGTCCTGAGATAATAACAAATTTCAATAAATGCATTATTCGATCTTTCCTTCCATTTCATTCGTCCTTTTATGTTGCATACTTGTAAATCATTCTCCTACAGATGTAGTTCTACTTCAGATCCTGTATGTGGCACCATCTCCTCTGCAGGGTAAGCTAGAAAAGTTAGGAGACTCAAGTTGGATCACTACAGCACAGCAGACACTGCATGAACTAATGGCAGCAACAGAAGGATGGCTGACTAGTACCAGTCAAATCAAGAGAAGCAGGGAGATATAAGGTGCTGGAGAAGCCTTGTCTCACATGACAGAAGGAAAGCTTCTGTCATGTATAAGCTCATAGATGCCTTATCGTTTCCTCTTCATTTACAGTGCAGATCAAACTATACAGAAGCAGTGACTGCAAAAAATAAAATAAAATAAAATAAAATAAAATAAAATAAAATAAAATAAAATAAAACAAAACAAAACAAAATAAAAAGATTCAGTCCAGAAATTATCCCCCAGAGGCAAATTATCTCCTGATACTTTCAGTCGGAGGAAAAATAATGGATACAGAAATGGCCAGAGAAATACATGAATTGTTAAGAAATTTTATAAACATATACTCAATGAAAGAAAAAAAAAAATCCTCATTGCTACTAAGTCAAGCTTAAAGCATAGCTAAACCATGCAGTTTACCAACCAACTCTGACAAGTGGCCCACACAGGAAGACAACACAGGGAGGTTTAATAGCACAGCAAATCATACATCAGTGGCATCACCACCCACATCACTTGCTATGGAGTTCGGGACAGATTTCCTAATATGAATTCTGTTTGCAATTATTTTTAATGTTATCAAATTTAGGCTTAAATTGTCTATGCTTAGCGTGTGCTTCAGAAAGAATGTAATTCGGGGGAATCAGCCAATATAAAACAGCTACTTTGGGCAGGCAGTGAAAGACATTGGGATTTGGATGGTGAAACTGGGGAAAAGGAGATGGGTTGAGGACAAGGGACAGAAAGGGCCAAGTGTCAGCAACCAGTGCCTTGTATTCTTGGGTGAATTTCTGCTGCTGTTTGAAGTCTTACATACACACATTTGCCTCAGAAAGCAACAGAAAGGATGTTATGAAAATATTAAGCGTATCAGCTGTCCACACCCCCATTTCTGACCCCAAAATATCAGACATCATAAGGGTGGGTTAATATTTGCAAAATGCTGTGGTATGATGACAGCGGACACCTCAGAAAAGTCATTAATTATGTGATGTTCTTTATTCACTTGCAAGGGTTGAATAATGTTGAGCAAACTAGGCCCACACAAAGAATAGAATTTACATGTCACAACCTGTTAAGAGTCCAGTGGATTTTTCCTCAACTTTAGGGCAAATTGACTGAGTACTCTGGCTCTGCAGACAACCAGTGCATTCTCCACAGTGCAATTTTACAACATGTACAGTAGATGGCAGTGAGATTAACTGAAAACAGGGTTCCACTTCCATCATTTCAAAGAATACTCAATTTTCTTTACAGAAGTATCATTTAGTCTGCCTACAGAAACAACTGATTCTATTAATTAAACAATACAGAACTTAGGACTTCACACAGACTCAGGGAAGAAAGTGAAAAGAAGCACACTATGGGAAAAGGAAAGCTCGCCAAGGCAAGGTGACATGGAAAGCAGTGGATGTAGTCTACCTTAATTTCAGCAAGGCATTTGACACTGTCTCCCACACCATCCTTATAACAAAGCTGAGGAAGTGTGGAATAGATGAGTGG
>JANHGO010002273.1:0-30672 GCA_024606505.1 Aquila spilogaster
AGCTTGGTGTCATCTGCAAACTTACCGAGGGTGCACTTGATCCCCTTGTCCAGATCATTAATAAAGATATTAAACAGGACTGGCCCCAGTACTGAGCCCTGGGGAACACCACTTGTGACTGGTTGCCAGTTGGATTTAACTCTGTTCATCACAACTCTTTGGGGTCGTCCATCCAGACAGTTTTTTTACCCAGCGAAGAGTACGCTTGTCTAAGCCATGAACTGCCAGCTTCTCAAGGAGTATGTCAAAGGCCTTACTGAAGTCCAGGTAGACAACATCCACAGCCTTTCCCTCATCCACTAGGTGGGTCAGCTGGTCATAGAAGGAGATCAGGTGGGTCAAGCAGGACCTGCCTTTCCTGAACCCATGCCGACTGGGCCTGATCCCCTGGTTGTCCTGCACATGCCATGTGAGCGCACTCAAAATGAACTGCTCCATAATCTTCCCTGGTACCGAGGTCAGGCTGACAGGCCTGTAGTTCCCTGGATCCTCCCTCCGAACCTTCTTGTAAATGGGCATCACATTGGCAAGCCTCCAGTCATCTGGGACCTCCCCCATTGACCGGGATTGCTGATAAATGGTGGAGAGTGGCTTGGCAAGCTCCTCTGCCAGCTCCCTCAGTACTCTTGGATGGATCCCATCTGGTCCCATAGACTTGTGAGTGTCCAGGCAGTGTAGTAGGTCACTAACTATTTCCTCCTGGATTATGGGGGGTATATTCTTATCTCCGTCCTTGCCTTCCAGCTCAGGGGGCAGAGTACCCTGAGGAAAACTGGTCACACTATTAAAGACTGAGGCAAAGAAGGCATTAAGTACCTCAGCCTTTTCCTCATCTCTGGTGCCAATGTTCCCCTCTGTATCCAATAAAGGATAGATATTCTCCTTGGCTCTCTTTTTATTGTTAACATATTTGTAAAAACATTTTTTGCTGTCTCTTACAATAGTGGCCAGATTGAGTTCTAGCTGAGCTTTTGTCTTTCTAATTTCCTCTCTGCATGACCTAACAAGATCCCTGTACTCTTCCTGAGTTGCCTGCCCTTTCTTCCAAAGATGGTAAACTCTCCTTTTTTTCTTGAGTCCTAGCAAAAGCTCCTTGTTCAGCCAGGCCGGTCATCTTCCTTGGTGGTTCATTTTGCGGCGCATGGGAATAGCCTGGTCCTGAGCCATTAAGATTTCCTTCTTGAAGAATGTCCAGCCTTCTGGACCCCTTTGCCCTTCAGGACAGTCTCCCAAGGGAGTCTCTCAACCAGTGTCCTGAAAAGGCCAAAGTTTGATAGTGGTGGTTTTGCTGACCACCTTCCTTGCCTCACCAAAAATTGAGAATTCTATCATTTCATGGTCGCTAAGCCTGAGATGGCCTCCGACCATCACACCTCCCACTAGTCCTTCCCTGTTTGTAAACAGTAGGTCTAGCCAGGCTCGGGCCCTGGTAGGCTCACCTGCCAGCTGTGTCAGGAAGTTATCTTCCCCACACTCCAGGAACCTCCTAGACTGCTTGCTCTCTGCCATGTTATATTTCCAGCAGACGTCTGGAAAGTTGAAGTCCCCCACGAGAACAAGGGCACATGATTGTGAGACTACTGCCAGGCCCTTGTAGAATGTTTCATCTGTCTCTTCAACCCGGTTGGGTGGTCTATAACAGACTCCCAGCATGATATCTGCCTTGTTGGCCTTCCCTCTCATCCTTACCCATAAGCACTCCACCTTGTCATCAGAATCGTGTAGCTCTATACAGTCAAAACATTCCCTAACACAGAGAGCCACCCCACCACCTCTTCTACCTTGCCTATCCCTTCTGAAGAGCTTATAGCCATCCATTGCAGCACTCCAGTCATGGGAGTCATCCCACCATGTTTCTGTGATGGCGACTAAGTCATAGCTATCCTGCTGCACAATGGCTTCCAGCTCCTCCTGTTTATTGCCCATGCTGCGTGCATTGGCATAGATGCACTTGAGCTGGGCTATCGATTCCACCCCCAGCATTGGCATGTCGCTCTCAGGCCCGTTCTCTGGTGAGCCTAGTTTTATCCCCTTCCCCCTTCAAACCTAGTTTAAAGCCCTCTCTATGAGCCCCGCCATCTCATGAGCGAGAATCCTTTTTCTGCTTTGAGACAGCTGGACTCCATCTGTCGCCAGCAAGCCCGGTGCCATGTAAACCTCCTCATGATCAAAAACCCCCAAATTCCACTGATGGCACTAGCCTCTGAGCCACATACTAATCAGGTCCCTTCCAACCCACACTGTTCTATGATTTTATGATTCTAAATCACCCTCTGGGAAAGCAATTAGTGTTACAGGCAAAGCCAGAAGTGTTTTGTATTTGCCAAAGAAGAAAATAAAAGCAGTTGTTGTTCAAGATGTGGGGATCAAAAATCAGGCCACGTGACAGGTGTTGCCCGCAGAACTGGACTTGCTTGATAGGTCAAGTGCTCTCCACTGGGAGAAGTCTCAGGTCTTTCTCCTGATTGCTGTGGTTCTAGGAAGAGAGCTGGCTCTTCCAGTTACATCCACTGATGTTTAAAATTAAAGATTTTGAGGGTAATAGTCTTTTGGTAGATGCTGCTGTTTTGTTGTTGTCTTCCAGGCTGCTTGATCTTATCGAAAGGTGTAATACAGTCTACTTTCTGTGAGATGGTTAAGTGAAAGCTCGGCATTTCTAGAGAAATTGGTAGTTCAAGAATGTGCCTCATGTTAAAGGCTCAGACTCTAGTAACTGAAGAGTCAAGTTCCTCAGGGTTCCTAGCAAACTTGCAAGACCTCTCTTTCCCTATTAATATAGCTACAGTGCATTAATAGCTGGACTTTGAAAAGTGCTGTTGCTTGTGGTGATGATCTTGTCTGTAGGAACGGGCAAGGTAGCAATATACTCTAAACTGCTTCATTCCCTATAGTCAATCAGGTCATCCCCTTTGTGCAACTGCCTGGTAGTTCTGAAGTTGTTTTCATACCCTGGCATCTGTATTTGTGGTTCTTACCCATACTTTTTTGTGTTTATTTCTTGTAGGAGGAGGACTGCCTTTTGGATTGTGAGCCACTTGGACATGGTGATGCAGATCTACCTAGAGGGTCAGGCCTGGATGGTTGGGATTTAAGGTGAGCCTGTGCTGAAAAATGGATGCATATGTGAACTAAGAACTATGGGTTGCTGTTTTTCTTCTTTTTTTTATCTGGAGTTGTTTGTATCAAACATTTAAAGAAGAATCTGTGTGCGCCTCCTACTATATATGTAGCATTAATAAAATGCGGTGGTGTAATAGTTAAGATTCCAGAGTAGCCTTTAGGACCTTCAGAAGAGCTGGATGGTATTTAAATACCTAGGAGATGTTAATGCTGCTTCAAGAAGAAATGTTATTCAACATGAAAGTGACAGTAAGATTTCCCAAAATTTTATCTCAGTATGCACTGAGAGGCAGCAGGCAGCTGAGATGGGTCCCCTGTTCCAGTTTTTCTATCATTCCCTCTTCCTCTTGTTGTAAAACAAAATAGCTTCAGCCATTCTAGGCTACGGACAATTCCTTCAAATGTAAAATTTTAATTAATTACAGATCTGTAGTCTACTTTTCATGTTGCCCACTCTTCATGTTGCAGACTTTTGGTGATATATTTGCAGTTTAGATTTGATTCAGGGTTGGGTTTTTTTTGTTCCAGTTCTTGGCTATGGGAAAGCATTTCCCTACACAAACACAAACCAAGAACAAAAGGGACCTTTTTTTGAGCATAAATTTGCGTAGCAGGTTCTGTCAGTCCCATAAAGGCAGAGCTCCTGTAACTTGTGTAGTGCATGGGATTAATCTTGCTCTTGGAGAATTGTGTAATTTTGATGAGTGGAGAGATGTTATTTCCTGGACATGATCAAGAAGATCTCGCTGGTAATATATAGATGATCTATCTCTTAACTTTCCTAAAACAGAACTGGTGTCTAATTCTGGCCATAATGCCTGGAAAGAGCTGTCATCCTACAATTTCTCTTGCCACATGTAGCCTATGTTTTTTCTCAGAGGTATGGTAGGCACTGTCTCAGTTGTTGCTCCAAAATCATGTGAGAACTGTTTTCCTTGCAACTTCCCATAGTTTCTGAAGGCTGGGGGAGCACAGTGTAAAGAGTGAAAGTTTGAATAAAAGTTTATTTTGCTGGTTTTAACATCTTATTAAAAAAAAGAAAAAGTGGGGGACTAGGGACAGAGCTTATTCTTACATGTGCTCGAGAGCTTGAAAAGTTGGAAGAGCTTGCAGTAGAAAAACAAAACCTAACCTTGATTCCTGTAGATTTGGGTTTGGAGCATGGTCGTGGAAAAATTGGATTGAATCTTGATGATTCTGAATTAAAGCATTTGTATAAAGTCTCCTCCAAAAATGTTTAGAGCAAGCATATTCACATCACAGTTATTAGCTGTATACTTTCTGTGCAGTGAATAATTTAATAAAGGTGAGCAGATGTAGCCTGTTCTTGCAAGACTAAAGCATGTACTGAAAATTATGTGAACCGTCCTGTGAATTTCGGTTGTTAAAGGTAATATTACTTAAATAACTTCTTCCAGCAAAGACTCAAGTAAGTCAAGCCTCCAGAGAATTTCTTGCTGAACTTGCTTCTTAGTATATACCATCATAAAATGGTTGTAACATTCAGAAGATGATACTATTAGACCATGTGAATGGGTATTTTGGCTGTATTTAAAAAAAAAAAATCAACAACTAAAATCCATAGGGATTATATAGTAGACAATTTAAACAACCAGAGATTGTTAACAGTACACAATTTACAGATTGAATGTGATTAAGATAAGACAAGACATAGCTTGAGAAGGTCTGATAACTAAACCACAGGCTATTTGGATATATAACCTTCAGATGAACGTGTTTAAGTTTTTCCACAGCATCTTGCAATACTGTGTAGTATTTACTGTACCCATAACTGGCTTATATATTCAGTAAGCAATTACATGGACTCCAGATTATCAGACCGTAAAATGATGGAAGAAAATCGGTGATCTCTGGAGGTCATAACCTAGCTTTCTACTTTGTTGCTGGAGTTACATCTGGGTAAGACTGTCCATTGACTTTAGAGGCTGGGAAATATGCAGGGCACAATCAGATGAGTCACTTATACTCTCTTTTCATATCATTCCAGTAGACACAGTTTATGAACAGGTATTCTGTTGTGTTTTTTTTTTAATTTACAGTGTGTTGGCTCTGCTAGCAGCATACCATTTATCATGTACTACCTCTGTTGTGTAACTTCCACAAAAGACAGCAAGGCCAAGGCTTCATGTGCAAGTTCATGTGCTGTCTTGCTGGACACTTTAGCAGCCCTGCTTATATATGAAGAAACATGCAGTGTTCCTTCTAATATTGGTTTGTTTTTATTTACAGAAGTTTCAGCCAACTCTTGCTGTCTGGTGTAGCTTGCAAAACAGTGAATTGTTTCATTTCTGCCATCTAGGATAGAATTGAGACACTGGGGATGCCCAGTTTTTATAAATCCCCTGTCAGTGCAGCAGTATCCTTCAGGTTAATGTCACATGTTGAACACCTGTGCTGTGTTCCCTCTAACCTAGCTGGAAACTTTATCTTCTCCCTTCTGAGGATAAAGGCAAAAACATTTATTTCCTATTTATTTTCTCAGATGTCAATGAGACTGTTCCCCCCTACTATGGTTTCAATTCAACTACTTTTGTGAATACTTTGTAAGCTGAATTATTAATGCTTGCACTGTTTTAAAAAATAATGCCATGCAGTACCTCACAATCTTTTGCTGACTCGGGATTTTTTTTTTTTTTTTTGCTGCTTTGAGAACAGTTTGCTTGAACTTTTGCGCTTTACTGCTACAGAACAGCACTAGACTGCTTGCAAAAGCCAAGCTTACAGGGAATGTCATCCTATTGAAAGTGGTTTGCTCTTACACAATGTATGATAATGCTTTTGTTAAAATGTGTGTGTTTGGTGTAGTACCTGTTGTGCCTAATGTTCTCTGGCAATATTGCTCATGCTCAGTTTGCCTGAGGATGGAAGTGTCAGTGTTGGGATTAGCCCGGTGTCTTGTGCAGAGAGTCAAGGTCTTCAGTTATGCTTAAAAGCATACCAGCTCTTCACCTTCTATGTTGCTGGTAAGGACTGGTCTTTTGCTATTTTCTCCATATAGTTCCTCTCAGGCTTTGGGATTGCACTACTTGAAGACATACTCAAAACTTTGATTTTTGTTGTCATGGGGGGGGTATTGTTTGTTTATTTAGAGCATTGGGAATTTTTAGTAAAGATGTTGCCAGGTGAAAGAGGGTGGGATAGGGAGAGTGCAAAAGCATCTTCCTTGCTGCTGCACCTCTCTTCAAATTAATAACTATTGGTAAGAAAGGAAGCTATGCCTCATGTCACTCCCAGAAGTTTAACATGCGTTTCTGCACATGACCTGGGCTGTTGCCAAATGTCCTTAGCTATTTATTATGGTCAGCAAAATGGAATCCGTACTATTTGAGAGTGGTAAACTTTGGACGAAACCACTAATCCATTCAGTCTGACACCCTTTCTGACACAGTGTGCTTCTTTCTGTAGTAAGACTTTTGAGTAGCAACCTGTCCACCTGGGTCATCTCTTCCTAATTTCCATTCAGTGAAAGATTTCAGGTTTGTTTCTAGGATCTAAATTAGTCATGCCTCTTTCCAAAGCTTTTTTTGCAGTGTCCTACTGAAAATGTCAGAAATTTTCATCTTTAGGAATATTTTGTTTCCCCCAAACTGTAATGACTCAAGAGTGTTGATGTGAAGCTATGCAAAACAAGAGAAGGTCAAGAAATCTGAGAAATGATGACTCAGTTGTACTTCTCTTGCTAATTTCTTTGAATTGTGGATTCTAATTTCATTAGTGTCTCTACAAACCTTGGTGTTTGAGACTTGCAACTGATATGTTTTCTAAAAACAGAGGGAGGGAGGAGAGGGAGTACTCTGTTTATTTCAACAACCACAAGCAACACTTCCAAAATACACTTGTGGTTGTATCGCAGAGTTATGAATCTTAGGTTATCTAGCAGTGACTAACATGGTGAGACAGTAGCCTAATATGTCCATGCTTTATTTAGAAAAGGTAGTTCTTATTGGAGACAAGGAACACTAGTGTTTCATTCACTGTGTTTGCTGAATCCCCAAGTACAGATATCAAGTCTGTCAGCAGTTCACGCTGCAAGATACAGAAGCTCGCCTTTCAGGGTCTGACTGCAAGTTCCTAAGGATTTTGGAGTACAGAAAGAAACAAACTCCTCTCCCCCTCCACCTTCTGTCTTTCCAAGTGCACTTTTTAGGGTGTCCTATGGTTTGATCAAAGTTAAGAGTTGTGATACCTCTTGATCAGATAGGTTTTTCCCTTACATTGTGGTGAATTTTTTTAACACAGTATTATCTCATTGGAGTGGTGCTTCACAAATAGATAGTAACAGCTTTCTAAATTCTTCAGTCAGCCTAGATTATACAAGTCATTACATTTAGAGAACCCTACAGGTTAAGAAAAAAAATTGCTTTTTACTCACTGCAGAGTTCAACCTGTAGAGTCCAGGTGTGTGTCTTCAGTAAGACAGCAATCTTCTACTGTTCTGCCTATTTAAAAATAAAATGGAAGAGCAAATCCTCCCTGGCAAACCGAGAGGTCCTCAGTTTTGGGGGTATATACAGTTTGCATTGAAGATAAGCTGGGTTGGAGGGCATAGGCTTTGACACAAAACATGTGGCTTTATTCCCACAGACAGGCGGTGCAGCCAAACTGGGGATTAGTGAAGTGTGAGGGACTGTCCTCCCTGACTTGCCACCTTCTCATCGATTCAGAGCGTAGGGAATTGTTTGGCCCTGTGGCAATAACACCAACTGTAATATGCATCTGATAGTGAAAGAATGAACGATTTGTTCTCCCGGAAAGACAAAAAGTGTTTGTGTTGGTTTGGGAGGGGATGAGTTGGTGTTTTGGTTTTTTTTTTAAGAGAAATAAAAAATCCTCTGTGGGTCATTTAGGCTCTCACAGAAACTTGAATATGCTAAATGAGTGTGGTTCCCTAGCTGAGCCAATAGGGATGGCCATGCACAGGCAACACTTTTATCCCACGAGAGGGAGGAGGGGTGAATGAGCTAGAAGATATAAGCTGAAACAAAGCCATGCTGTCCTTCTGAGTCATTCGCATATACTGGATGGGTAAGGCTTCCTGCTTCCTGGGACACAGAAGTGGGGTCATGATTCTAACAATGGATGCTGGTAAGTCACTTTTTATTAAATTTGTCTTTTTTTCTGGGAAGTCTCTCCTTCCCCTCCCCTCTCCAGCTGAAAAGAAGATATCTGTAACTGGGAAGCTGAATTGTTAAATAAATGCATGCTTAAGCCAGACTTCTCAAGCTGTGTGCACTTTACTGTGTGTTACACTGGTGTTATTTCTTGACTGTTACTCATTGAAGCACATATCCTTTCTTGCAATGCAAGACCATGGTATCAGAAGTGTGTCTGTTAATTTGTACTTCTGTCTTCATTGGGACAGAACCTGTGGCCTGAGAAGCGCATGATGTCTCACTCTCTTTGATAATAGAATTGATAGTCTCTGGAAGATACATGCTAGATCTTACGCTTGCTGTGAAGAGCTAGTGGTGATCTAATGTATTGGCTGTGGCTTCCTCTACTCTTGTGTTTACAGAAATTTTGTATTGGGGAGGAAGAGGGAGAAACTGCTGCATTTCCATCGTAGTCAGTTCTGCTTTGTGTGTTTATAGCCAAGGAAGTCTATGTGAAAAGAGCACATACAGGAATTTTTTTTTTTCAAATTAGGTGTGAGAATGAAATCTTTAACAGAGTTCTCTGTGTGATAGGAAGAATAAATGTAGAATGGTTTCTATAAAAAAACCAAGCAATCCCAGTCCTGCTCCTTGAGAGGGGGTGTGTTTCCATGTCATAACTCACATCCTTCAAATTCCACCGTAATAAAAGACCTTGGATTTTAAATGGTTATGGATAGGGTATAAAGCACCAGTGGTTGTGCTCTGGCAGCATGCTCACGGCTGCTCTTGCAAGCATGCCTGCTGCATTTTTAAGAGCTCTGTTGAACTTTTGTCAGCAGTTGGTTCAGCTACTTTTTTTCACCACAGTGCAGAAGCATAATGTGACAAGTTCTACAAGCTGTGTTCAAAGTGATAAACTTATTCGGGCAGATCTTGTTGGTCTGTTTTATCTACTTGTCACATGCTCAGTTTACTCCATGCTAATGAAAAGCTCGCTGTCTCCTATGCATCTGAATTGATTCAGTTGGGCATTTGCTAGGGCCTAAAGGGAAAACTCTCTGTGCCTTCTTCCAGCTCTTTGACTTCTTCTGAGACTTCCAGAAGGTGGCCCAGCTGGGTTCTTCACGCACAATTTAGAGGAGATAGCAAACCACTTCATTTAAAACAGCCACACTTAATTGAAGTTGCTTTGTCATTATCTGTGTAGGCAAGATTGAAACCAGTGACTCTTTTTGTGTTCAAGGTATGTTACATGCTTTGCAAATAAGTTTAAAATCCAAGCCCTTTAACTGAGATGATAAAATTTAACACAAGCTCAGAGAGGAGTAGGATGGGAGATACGGATCCAGGCTTTGCCTACAAAATACTTCTTCCCCTTTGAAGTACCAGAGTTCCTGTACTCCACTGGAGTAATTGAACTCACTGTTTTGGAAAGACTGGGGAGACGTTAATAATGTATGGTTAAAAAAATATCTTTTATTCGCATATACTTATGTACTTGCATTGTGCACTGTTTAGTTGCACTGTGAGGTGAACCATAAAGATAATGCTGCTCCTCTGTGTTTCACTGGATCCAAACCTGTATCTTTTTTCCAGAACAGTGTCACTGCACTAGCTTCTCAGGAATTACTGTGATCTAGTAGTCCTAGTGGTAATTTTCAGAGTTATACTGACTTGTATGGTTAGTAAACATATGTTTTGGAAGCTCCCAGTTCCTTAAGAATTCTTAAATTATAGTTCTCAGCTTCTTTGTGAAAATGGTTCTAACTACCTGAAAGGAAACATTGTAATACTAGGATTTATGACAGCGAGTTCTAGTACTTCTCAAGTGTATTTAAGTTACAGAAAAAATATGCAAGCAATTTGGTGCCTTATGCCTTAATCTGGGACATGGATAGTGCTCCATGAAGTTTATCTGCTTGGTTTCACCCACCTTTTAAAGCTGAGCTTGCTGTTCTTGGAACTGTTTGCTTATTTCAAATTGTATGTTTGCATTACAAGTCAGGGCTGGTAATTTTTTTTTTTTTTTTAAATGGGCATCAAATTCTTAAGCTGTTTTTTAACAGAATAACACTTCTGTTCCTTAAGATAATTGTAAGAATACTTGTGCATTTGTTTCAAATTTTTATTAAATGCATTTTATTCTGCTGCATTTGTCTTTGCAGATTTTAATTTCTCACAGGAGCAGGACTAAAAAAGTTTTGGATGGGGGGAATAAAAAGGAAAATCGCAAGATAGCATTGACAGTATAATTGGATTTGAAGCAGCTACAGGCTGGGACTGTTGCAACAGCTGATTTGATCCTTCTGAGTTTCAAGAGCTATTTATGGTAGATTAGCTGTATCAAAGCTCTACTGTTCCAACCATAAAAGGTTGGTCCTATGTGAAGTTGCCACACTGCATTTGGCTTAGTCCTCCAAGGTTGGAGAGCCTATAGCTTTTTATGTGGATAAATCTAGTGATGGATGGAAATACTAAAGGCAGACCAAGGAATAACATTGTTGAGGACTTCAGATGGCAGCGAACTCTTAAAAGGAGATTTCCACTAATAAATTTTTTGCTCTAAAGTTTGGAATCAGCACTTGGATGTAGCTCCTGCATATTTACTGCATTTGGTGAACGCATGCTTTTAGGAAAGCACTGTTCTAAATTTATCTGACTTATCTGAATCATCTTGACTGCACATGTACTTGCCAGCCTTGCATGTTGATATTCGGTAACTTTTGTGAAGTCACTTTTCTGTTTTCTTAGTGGGTGAGTGTTAGGTCCTTTGGAAAGGAATCTTAGCTGAAGTGAGAAACTTCTCTAAAACAAGAATTATGAAATACCTGGCTAAAGAGAGCTTCAGGCATTGTCAGTAACTATTTTGAGAAGACTTTGACCCCTTCTGCTGCATCTGTACCTTCTTTCTTTCCTCCCTTGTGTAAAGGCAGACAAGTGGATTTTTTACAGGATTCTGAAGTAAGTAGCACTTCATTCGGAGAGCTTGCACGCAGTCGCTTGAGCCAGTTGTTTGAGAATAATTTGCAGCTTTGTCAGGTTGAAATGTGAGTGGGTTTATTCCAGCCTGTGCATGCCAGTCATTCAGCCTTCCTTAAGGCATTTTGTGTTTTTATTCTCGTGGTTTTGCTTAGAGGATGAGTTCATTCTGCTATGAATGGAAAGTCCTCTCACTGGTTGGTTTGTGTGTGAGGTGTGTCTCTTTTTCCGATTTAATGCGTTAACCTTAGCCACAGTACTACAAGCAGCTATAAGAGCACTTCTATAAACTCCAAATTTTTCAGTAGTAATTTTCTCTTGTGTTTAAGAAGTTCTATAAACACATGTGAATACTGCTGCATTGGATAATGATGTTGTATTTTGAGACTTGGAGTGTTCTGAAGAAAGCTTCCTCCAACTTTCCATTCTCTTGTTTTTAAACATTATCAGGAGACCACAAGTGAAAGTTACTGGCACTGTTTTACCTTCCTCTCATGCAGCAGTATCAGCTATTAAAGGAGGGGAGCATAAGGGGCAGGAGGGCAGGAAGAGGAGGTTTCTTGCTTCAAGAATGTTCCAGGTGGTATATTTTAATCTCCAGAAACACAAGAATAGTGTCCTTCCCAAGGAAATAAATTACCTGGTTTTCAGTTCCCCTTTCAGGAACTAGCAATTTAAGGCCATCTTCCATTTCCTTGGATTACAAATCTGTATTTCTCTGTCAAATGGATCTATAATTTTTATTCTGAATTACATAAACCTGGTATGCCTAGAGCATACCAGAAGACAGAAAATGTCTCGAGAGTTACAGTTTAAAAACTACTTTATCAGTTTAGGGATAGGAATATTTTACTGGAATAAAAAACCCCATATATTTAATCATTCTCACACAGACCTTGTTAGATATACATTTAAATACTCACCTCTATCTGCATATTTTATAGGAGACTGAATCCTTCTACCTGCAGAGCCAGTGAGGGTTAGGAAGAAACTGCCCAATCAATATCCTCCTTCAGATAGCCTGTTAATTTTTGTCTTGGATTAAGATATGTGTACTTCAGTTTAATACCCAACTTTAAAATGTTTTTACATTGCTTCTGGTAAAATAGGCATCCTTTTTTATATGATGTGATTTTTTTTTTCCTTTGCTGCTTGCATTTTAAAAAGCAAGTTGACATAAATTGCTCCAGCATTTTAGCATGCCTGTGTTGCGCTCCTATAAACCTGTTAGAAGATGTCAGTGCCTTAAAAGCCCTAAAACAGACCACAAAGACATCAGATATGGAAGTTAGGTACCCCAGAGTCTGCACAGGAGCAGGAAGACACTGCTAGAGCCCTTAACTTCAGCTTCAGGTTCAAATTCAAATGCGCTAAGGGTGTAATGCAGGAAACATTTTGATTGATGAGAAGTAACAATATCAGCTTCTCTGTGCAGCAGATGCTTCAACGTGTTGGAACTGGTAAACTTTCTTCCCTGCTATCTCTGGGGGATTAGTTAGTCAATTTAGGCATTAATTCTACCTCTTCCAATGATGTTTTGTTTTGATTGCATTGCTAAATTACATTCTTGGCAAAAACTTCCAATGGGAACAAGGATTTCAGATTTCTAGGAGCTTTATTCAGAAGGACTATAGCTTTGTACTTGGCATTTCTTTGCTAAATTCCTTATATTTGATAGTTTATATGGGATAAAGGTAGAGGGGACAGACAAGCAGTTTTAGTCTAGCTGTGCCATTTTTACTTTTTATACAAGAAGAGAGATTATGCTATATCTGTACACAGAGCTCCCCAAAACTATTTAGTTGAGGAAAAGTGAAATGGCAGTACACATTTCTTCTTCACAGCAAGTCAAGGTAGACTTGGAGATGGTGGAGTTGAGCCATTTGTGACCAAGACATTTCAAAACAGGTCGGAGGACTCTTTTGCCAGTTTTCTGTGTGGAAAGGGTATGTGCATTATCCTGCAGGCATTGTAACACATGATGAGCCAAGGTTTCTCTCTTGTTAGATTTATGTTGATGAAGTGGTATGAAAGCTTTTCATAGTCTCAATACATTTGTTTATGCAAAACATTGTTAAGAAGGTATAGAATTTGTGGCTTCTGTGTTTGGTTTTTTTAAATGCAACATTGTCATTTTCCTTGCTTAGAACATGTTCACAAGACCAGCTCTTGGCTATGAAGCCTTTCATATAATGAACATAGGTGAAAATTGCACAAGCTTATTTAGTTTAAATTACCATTTTTGGAGTTCATGTTTGTTCCCCAATGTGTTGGCTCTTGTGCATGGCAATTTCACTACAATTTTAAAGAGGCAAAAGCTCTGGAATAGTTTGCAGTAACAGAATGCCTGAGTTTGTTCACTTCGCAGAGGCATCGCAGTTCACAGTGTGTTTTCTTGCTGAATGCATAGGCTTCTGTTTCTCCACAGAGAAACCTCCATTTGGTGTAATGGAGGGGAATAGTATGCTCTCGAAGCAGGGGGCAAAATACTCTCCACTTATTAATTCACTGGTTTTGCTACTTTCCCAACTAGGCAGTTTAGAGTTAACAGGCAGATTGGAAGGTCATGATTTTTAATGAGCAAAACATGTCCTAGTTGGAATCTGCCTTAAGCAGATAAGAATGCATTGGGTAACTGGTGGTAAAAATGCTTCTGATGTCATTTACTCACGTGGTGGTGTGTTGAAGGGAGTCTTTCAGTAGACAGGGTAGAGCAACTATGCATTAAGTCTTTGCTGGTTTTTTGGATTTAGTTGATGGGATGGTGTCTCTTTGCTCTAATGATGCCAGTTTTCAGAGTTGAAAAAAAAAATATCTGTAAAGTAAGACTTCAAAGACCCAGATTAAAATAATTCAGATTTCTGGGGCTGTCTCCTTTGAGGTATACAAAATAGCATTATGATGAACTTGGACATGAAGCATGATGTGTCGTAATAACTAAGGCCAGGTACATTGCTAAAACAACTTAAGGCTCCATCAGACTGTTACACAGGAAGTGTGTAATTTCCCGACAGAACTGAGCTGTTTGACGCGGAAAGCTGCCATGCTGTTACTAGTGGTCTGTTACAAAGAAACTGGATTCAGGTGTTGGCTGAGAGATTGCGTGCCAAAGTACTGTGAGAAGTTAATAATACTTCCATGGATGTAATGGCTGCCAAATGTGCTCCTCATGGCTTATACCTGTAAAACTCTTGGCAGTCAGCAAAGATCTACAGGATTTCATTCTTGTTCCATCATATCAGCCTTAGATTTAGGCAAAATTACTGTCTATTCTCTAAAATAAAGCTAGCACTGTCTCCTATTAGCTCACTGCAGAAGGAGGGAGGAGTGTGGATTAATGTTTCAAAACAGTTGCACCAAATGATCTAGGGAATATGCAAGTCATATGTGCTTCACATGTGACTTTTTCAATCTTGCCCTTTCTGACAAGAAGTCTATTTTAGCCTCAGAGACAGCTAGAATAACTCTTTAACTCTTAGAAAATAATTGCCCCAACTGTTTATATTAGAGTGAAAAATGGACAGTATTTCAATGTCGTTTTCCATTAAGTGCCAACTGGCCCCGAAAACAAGGTGAGATCCTACTGGAAGCAAAGTTTCAGGCAGCTGTTGGCACTCCAGTGGTTACTAGGGGTTGGTAATGCTAACCCTGTAGCCACAAGTTAGCTCAGGGAGTTAAGAGACCTCGGTTCACTTGGCTTTGGTGTCAGTCATTGTAACACCTGCCTGCCTTCAGTTTCCAGTAAAAAACAATAAAAAAACCTTGCCTTATTGGTTAGTGCAGGCAACTGGAGCTGAACAACTGAGGCAGTTGTTGCTCCAGCAGCATTGGATTTCACTTTTTCTTCCTCGTCATTGTGAAGACAAGTAGCTATTTTTTGCAGTGAGTAAAGCTAACCTTGCATGGTGTATTTCTTACTGTAGTCAAACCATCCAGAGCATGTAACTCATTTGAAAGAAACAGACTCAAGGATTCAGTGTTGGTAATTCTAAGCAACATGATAAACTCTTGAAGTTGAGGGAAATAACGATTACTGCATGCCTTAAAAACCCTAACTAGAGTTAGTTTATACTAAAACTACTTCAAACAAAAACATATGCCGACTCCCTGAGTTGCACTCAGTGAAACCTGGGTGAATTGTACAAGCTGACTTTGAAAACATAGCTCACCTCCCATCCTTTCATTCTGATCAGATAGTAAGAGTCATCTTTGCAAGCAAGGAATCTTTACGTTCATAGCTGGAGGTTGTGTTTCTGAATGGGAAACTTAATTTTCTAACTGTAAAATGAACTCAAGTCTTCAAAGGCTGCATTACAGTTACAGGTTTAAATACCAAATTCTCAGGTTGAGGTTTCTCATGTTTTCTTACTTCCATTTCTTACTAATTTATCAGTGGGGAAACATTAGTAGAAAAACCCTATACCTTGTAAAATAGCACAGAATACATTTTGGTTATAGAGCTCTATGTACTAAAATACTCTGATTATCAGTACACAGATATCTAAAGGTATACTACAAATGCAATTGTGGCAGATGCAATTTTGATATTGTCAAAATGCATTTGGCATTTTATACATGCAAATGTTGGAGTTACGGATGTTTTAACAATTGCTTTGGTAGTATTTGGGGCAGGGTGAGTCCTGCCACTCAGCCATTTAAAACTGAACTGAGCAATTAACACAAAAATGTTCCTGTACCTCTACAAAAAATCAAGACCATTGCACTTTCAGTCAACCTTAACCAACTGTACTGAGAATGAAGAAAACCATTAGAAGGTTTTTTTGTGGTCAGTTTTGCTTATATAGTAATCATCTAGAATTGTGCTTCAACTGGTTATAGTTATTATGTACCCAAAACACTAGTGAATCAGAACACTTCTGGAAGAAATGTATTGTTTGCAAAAATTGTTCACACACGAAATACAAACAACTTTGATATTTTTTTCCTTGTTGAAATTCCTAGAAAGGATAAGGGTCTTTTGGCTTATTCAGAGTAAGAAAGACTAACTGAGCTAACCATTGGCATGTAGGAATCTACACCAAGTCTTCATCTAGCTACTGATTGCCGTGTGTATTTGAAGAGTGACCTGTCCAGCTGGAGATCTCACAGAGGTGGAAATGGGGTATTTAAGTTGTAGAAAACTTGGTTAGGTTAGGTTCTGTGAAAGATTAGCAAATAATCGGTTGTCTTGAATTATCTCAGAGCTCAAAAGAAGCGATTAAATGTTCATATGCTCACATGTAGCATATTGTGCCAGATAAGAGAGATAAGTGTTCAGCTCAGAGGAACTCTGGTAACTTAAAGAGTTGTTGAAAAGAGAAGTTTAAAAAGCTCCCATCATACATGCATATAGTTGGCATTTCTCTTCTGACCAGGAGGCCTTTTCTGATCAGTCATTAGATGAAGTCACAGCCCTTTATGTGTAAGGGTTCTGTTTAGGTGGGCACAGGAAAAATTATCCATCCTGGCAGTTACTCAGACCCATAAAGGCTTAGTTTTTCCAGTGTTAATCATGTTTCTGGCTGTTTGGATTATGTGTATTTGCTGCCTATAAGGATTCATAATGGTTGAGTCAAAGGAGAAAGCATAGCATCAACACACTTCAGTTCAACACTTTATTCTCTGAGCTAGTAATGTGTGTCAGACGTATTAACAAGGAGGATTTATAGCAATTACTAATTGCAGAAGAACATAACATTGTTTATAAAACTTTGTGTTCTTCATAGCTGCCCTGCCTTAAACAAGGGAGGTCAAGAGCAGCCTTGCTGTTCGCTTGCTTGTAGGCTGGTGTTTAGGGTTGTCTTGAAGTGGGTTCAGGTTTCAGGCTGGTGAGTTTCAAATTTAGGTCTCCCCATTTCTTTTGGAAACACCTAGGCAATTTGGACACCATTTGATGAGGCCAGTCACTTTCTTTCCCACTGTTGTCAGGGATGATGGTTGTTGTCCACCTATGTTAGACACTCTAGCACACCTACTGGATCGTGTTCCTGCAGATGTTTAAGGTTCAGGATACCAAGTTCTTCTGACTGCTGTAGGCAGCTGATGGTTTGGATTGGCAGATGGGAATAGTGGAGGTGGCAACCTCGCTTTAAAATACCAGTTTAGGAATCCTTCTTGCTCACCCTCCCGTTCCCAGTTTGTTCCTGAACCACTCTCTCGATGTGTGTCAGTTGGCTACATGGCCACACAGATCAGGAAACCGCTCTGAGAACTTTCTTCCTCTTCCTCTCTAGCCCTGTGGGTTCCCCAATACTGCTCACCATGGCTATGCCAGTGCGGGTGCTGATTTAGTGGGGGTGGGAGGAGTCGGGGTTTGAAATGAGCTGCTTGATGTGGGAGTGGGAATGAAGGACAAGTGAGTAGGGAACACTGTTGGCTTTGGTTGGATGGCAGAAGGGACAAAAACTGGGGGCCCTATGAGCTGTGAGGTACTTCAGTGCTTTGCATTGCTTTCACCACATCAGGTGGAATGTCAGCATTTAAATGTTTGCATCTTGAGGTCTGTCATACTGTGTTCAGTATGCCTCAGTTTGCTTGATTTAGATGCTTAAACGAACCATGGTAAAGGCAAGTAGGACAGTGTGTTGTGCAAGTGTTGTGCTAATACTCTTATGCCAAAGAGAACTTCTCTCTTAAGACACCATGTTGATTTTGGACCAAGCCTACCGCTGTTTCTTCTAGCCCAGTGTTAAAATTGCCCAATTATCTACTTGCCTCTGTGCCATGCTTCTGAAAGTGTTGTGGGGACATAAGTCTGAATAGTCTTCTACTTGAAATTAGTTCTGCACCTTTCATTTGAGATGTAAGGAAACTTTTGTCTTAAATTACAAAGGCTTACATACTACCTGTGCTAGGATGTTTGGACTGAAGTAAAAATAGGTGTAAGCAAAGCTAGGGCGTAATTTTGAAGTGCAGCTATGAAAGACTTATGTCTGATATCACAGGAACTTTACAGCTTGATTGAAGCCAGCACACAAGTAGCTAGTTTATATTGAAACATTAAACAGATGAGTATTTCTGAATTAAACCTAGGGCAAGTAATTGAGTAGACTTTTATGAGTGACTTGTAATTGCCTGTGATGATGTGAGACTGAATGCAGACTATGAAATTTCATGACAACACAACTCTGTGGAAGTAATTGTCAGGAAAAAAAGTGACTCCACGCACAATCCTCTTGGCAAACACTTAAGATAAATCAGGAACTATTAGGCTTAGTCGCCCTGGCTTGTCTTCCTGGCATCGCAAGCAGCCTTCCACAGCAACTTGCTCCCTCTTCAAGACTTCAGAGGGACAGAGGGAGAGAGGAGTGAAAGCAGGAGTTGAGAGAGATCGAGGATTAGGGACCAGGCTTTGAGACTGAAACCTCGAGCTGGTTTAAAGGAGAACCAAGGGAAGTACTTAGAGAAGAGGAGCTCTCTCATGCTTTTGTTTTTACTGTCTTGATTGGATAAATGGACTAGTTTAAACAGGATCTTTGGGTCACCTCTCTGCTGAGAACAGACAGTGTTGATATGCTAGGATAATAGTCTAAGATTTAATCTGAGTATTGCATCATGGGATTACACCCTAGGAGGTGTAAATAACTAGTTCTCAACATGACTTCACTTACATGCCATGTACCCTGACAATGCCTTGTTCTGTACTTTGGGTATTTTGCTCCTTATTCGTATCTTTGATACAGTGGCTGTGAAATGCAACCTGCTGCTCCTCTGCAGAATGTAACAAATGCTTTGGGTTGGAATCAACTCTTGACTGATTAACACTAATATATTGCTTCTTTCTTGCAGCATGTGACAATTAGTTGAATTACTAAGTAGTTTTCTGGTGTTGGCATTGCTTCCAAAAACCCGTATTTTTGTTTCCCCTATTAGGAGGGGAGCAAAACTTAAGACCTACTGTTGCGTATTCCAAGATTTGTAGGCTGAAACCTAACCATGAAAGCTGATGCAGCTGCGATGCATCCTTCTGCCTGCAAAGGGATGCTTTACTGAAGCTCCTGCTGGGCAGACATGTATGAATCTTCCTGACACAGAGGAATAATTTTGTCGGTTCACTGGGTGTTAAGTGTATTCAGTAGAGTACAGTAAAAAACAATGTAGTTGGTGGTACTGTTCCCATGGCCATCAAACTGTACTCCCTGTGGGTGGTCTAGCAAGGCAGACAAGCTCTAAACATTTGGAAATATTTACATAATTCAGGACCCTGATCCTGGCCAACATGGCTGTATATCCTATGAGAGTATTGGCTGCCAAAAAAAAATTGGGCATTCAGCTTTACCCAGCTGATCATGTTTTCCCTTGTAGCAAAAAGTCCTTCCTGCAACCACCTGCCAAGTGTTGTAGCTGTTTAGCTTTAGGGGTTGACAGCTACCCAAACCTGGTTTTGTTGCAGGCTAGAGATTTAGGTTGCAAGTCACTAAAAATAAATAAATTAAGGGGGGGGGGGGCAGGTAGAGTTTTGCAGGGCAGACTTGGTTTGGGTTTTTTTCCCCTCCTTTTGGAGCAGTTAGAAAAGCAAAAATCGAGCTTTTAGCTCAGGTGTTCTTGAAGTAAATTATTTTAACCTTCTGTTGTTTTTTTTTAAATAATAACAATAACAAAACCCCCATTCTGCTTCTAAAGGAAATCTCTTATAAGTGAAAGGTCTCCCTTCCCCCTCCACCACAAAGGACCTATCCCTGTTAGGGCAAACAGGCAGCTTGTTACTTTGACAGTAGTTCTTTGTGTTCTGAAGACATAGCATAAATTATTCCTTCCCCTCCCCAAAGAAGGCTGGGAAAGAAAAAACAAGGCCAAATACCCTGGTTTCTTTACAGAAGCAAACCAGAAATACTGTAATTCAACCACAGTGATGCTGTGGTTGCTGTACCCTGACCAGTGTCCAGGACTGCCTGTAGTGCAAAGCTTTTCACCAGGTTTTGGTAAGAATTTACAATTCTATTCCCAAATGCCAGTCTCTGGCCAAAGCTGTGGCCTGGGAGCTAGAGGAAGCATCAAGTGAAAAATTGCAAGTGATGATGTTCTGTAAAGCCATTTTATTTGGGATACTTCAAACTTTCTCGACTGGCCAATAGGCCATTGTGTCAGTCACAATTTTAGCCTTTCCCTTTTTAAAACAGGATCATGATTAGATCTTTCAGGACTTCTAACCTTTCTTCTTCACTGTCTGAGTTGCTGGTCCTAATATTTCCCCTCCCTTTCCCTTTAAGGATTATACCCTTTTTTATTACTTAAGTTATTCTTTATCTGCATATCCCCCGCCGCCCTGCCTTTTCTCATGCTAACTTTGAGTAGTCTACAGGTTCCATTTGGAGACACCTTTAAATATTGTGTTTGCGAAATGGTACTGTTGGAAATGACTGTTCCAAATTGAGAGCTTTTCATTGCTGTGTAAATATTTGGAGCAGAAACAGAAAGCAGAAACTTTGTATGCTCATTTATGGCAGATCAAAACTCTTACCGTGTTTGTTCTGAAGTGGTGGTGGTGAGGGTAAAATAATGTAATTGCATCAATTGTTCTAAGGTAAGGTTTGAGGATGCCTTCAGAACGATCTATTTAGATTCATTGTGTTAGGAAATGACAAAAGTAGTTCTGAGATTTCTTGAGCTGCCTCTCTGCTGACAAAAGAGAAGCATAGCCAAGGAATAGATAAGAGAAATGACAAATACTATTTGGCTTTCTAGTTTTGCTTTCCAGTTTGCATGGATATTAGGAGAAAGCTTCTAAATAATTGGCTAAAAATACACCTGGCTTAATACATTTAATGTAGCCTTAAATTTCATATGCCTTACAAACTGTGCTCTAAACATTTGTTGCCTGATTCAGGTTCATAAGAGCTTTTGATCTACCTGCACTATGAACTTCTATTGAGCTCTCCTTTCAGAACTGGAGGTGCCTTACATCTGGGGACTGTTGGTCACATGTCTGTGAAATACAGTAATGTCCAAGCCAGTGGTTTAAAACTGCAGCACTGTCACAGTTCTGAAAAAAATGAACAACTATCAAACAAATTATACATTTTGGTGCAGAAGAACTGTTTATGCCTCTTGGTAATGGAATAATGTGTCACAAACTTTATTTAGCTGTTGCAGTGTGCCAGTTTCATCTGACTTTGTAGCACTTGCTGAAGCAAGCTGACTGCATGAAATAGTTATCTGTACACATCTCATAAACCCTTTGTGGTTTGGGCGACTGTTCTCTCACATAGGAGCTGCCTTTGAAGAGCTGTTTGTCGCGTGCTTAGCTTGTAATTGCAGTGGCATGTAGGAGAAGAGAAACAGGAGGAGATAAGGGAGAAACAGGTTTTATAGCCTAGAACCGATGAAGCCTGTGAAGAAGCATCATGTCCAGCGGAGGGATTAATAGACATCCTTAGGAGTAGCACTTGGATGTCTGCTGTGTCTGTTAATCTCTATGAAATGACCTAAATGGTTGGACCAACTGCAGGCTTGATGCACTTTCTGACAGCATAAAATTGGCTTGTAATAAATATGCTAAGGAAGCAGCAGGAATAATGGAACCTATTTGGGAACTGACATGCCATTGGGTTTTCATAAATCCCTGGAAGTATAATGCTGGCAAATGAATATTCATAAACCAGGCTATTAAAATTTTAAGAGAACCTTGAGGGGGTGATGATGTCAGACTCCAGAGTTAATTATAGAGATGGTAAAATTCTTGGCTAACTAGGCTGAACATGCTCTCACAATAGTTTTTACACAATACAACGATCAGAGCAAGCCACAGCGTTGGATGTATGTTCTGAATCTCTTAATATATTCCCTGAACTGAAAGTCTAGTGTAGAGAAAAGGAAGTATTTACATCCAGCTACTGTGGAAATAAATCAGCTTCAAGTAGTTGAGTTGCTGATCATTTCTTTTGTGCTTATTTTTGTTACTGAATTGGTCACAATTTCTGGCTTGCTCGCTTGCTATACAGTGCCCTGCTGGGCAGGGAAGCATGTGGTGGTTCTCTTGAAAATTGCCAGTTGTTAAATGCAATCTGTAGCATTCACTGAACTTATTACTGGGGATACTAATACTACAGTAACTTTACTTACTCAAGGTAGCAATCAGTTTTAAGGATTGTTGCTTTGTTTTCTTTGTTTTAAGAGACTCTATTCCTCTCAAAAGAGTTATGAAAAATATCTGATTTCTGTTTTGTAGTATTTTATAATGCTTTCAGAATTCCTGGGGGGTTAGAGAGAGCTACAGAGGTCACAGTTCTAGTCCCACTTGGCAGAAACTAGTTGAAAAATCTCTAACTTTTGTTAGTGGTCAGTGTACTCATATTTTTCCTATTGAATTTTTTCCACAATATTGACTGAAACTTCAGAAGAAATGCCAAAGCAAATCCCTCATATGTGTCCTTGTAGTGGTACGATGGGCAAAAACGCTGAACAGGATTCTAGCTACCCTGGAATCAAGGTAGTTAAAGTCCTAAATTTTAGGACCTTACTGAAATTAATGTTACTGTTCCACTTCAAATAATACATACTTCCTTTCTTAAATAGAAAGGGTGAAAAGGAATAACATGTTAATGTGTTTCTTGAATCAAGATCTGTAACACAGGACCTTTTTGAAAGCACAACCTGTAGGAGCAAGAGGAACAAAATACTACTTGGAATTTTTTTTAGATGTGGTGTAAAGTTAAAATCTAAACCCAACCGAACTAGTAATTTGTTTTGGTCAAGGAACCGAACAGCTGATCACCCGCTTCGTTTTGCCAAAGCAAGGAACAGTAAACACTATAAACATAGATGAAGATGAAGCAGTTCTTAAATCCCAGCAAAAATCCTGAAAACAACTGCAAATCTCAAAACATGCTAAATAGGATTCTGAAGGTTTGGGAGGATTTAGAAAATTGTTCCAACTTGTTTTGAAATTGAAATCTTTCTTGTTAAGGGGCAACTCTTCAGCAGTCAGTCTAACAGAGATGCTATATGGCCATAAAAAATGCAAAAAGTCTTAAATTTTGAAATATACTTTATCAGAAATAATGCTCCCAAGAGCTCTCACCAGCTGGGGGAGCGCAACAGGAAATTGCTAATGTCTAGTGAGATGTACTGCAATTTTGAGAGAAGGAAAATCACTTATTAACCTTGGCTTTCAGCAGCCCTTATTGTAGGGTGACTAAAGAGGCAGTGTCTGCTTTTGGGTGTAAAACACCAGCTGCCTTTTTGACTGAGGCCTTTGGGGTCCTCTGAGAGGAAAGCATATTTATCACTTACCTAATCTTGCAGTTTGCGTGATAAAGTAAGCATGAATTCTTCCACATTTATTGCTCAGTCTTGAGTCCTTTTACTACAAAGGGACATGTGCCACAAAAACTGTCTTTCCCCCACCCACCTCTTCTCAGTTTAAGCTTACCAAAGATGCTTTAACTGTGGCCTCTCTACATGAGATCAGGCAGGGAAAATAAAAACATACATTTGCAAGATCTGTTTCATGATGGAAAACAAAGCTCAAGACTGTTCTGGATGAGAGCATTTTGAATGTAATTCACAGGCAGGCAAAGTTGTGTTGATTGCATCTGTGCAGGAGACAGCAAGGCTACTTGCCGCTGAGGAGGAACTGAATGGATGCCAAACCTTCATCACAAGTCTGTCCTCTGGGAAGAAGAGCCTTGTTTGTTTGCAGTCGAGGCTTTTCCTTAGCAAATTAGTTTTTCATAGGTATTTCCACTTCTTTCCCCCATAGTTGCCTCATTGTTATGTTGCTATTGTAATTGGTTTTCTTGTCTAAATTGGTCAGACTTTCTAGATGGGGCATTTGCATGAAAATGTCTATGTTCAAGAGATTCTGAGTACTCTCCCAAGGTGAGCAGTATCCACAGGCCTAAGGACTGATAAATCAACCAGCCATCAAAGGATGGATGCAAATGGGTTCTGTCATCAAAGCCAGGCGTTTCCATGAACACTGTGGTCTAGAAAGGTTGGAAGTGAGACTGGCTTGGTGGTGATAGTCCACCCAGCATCAGTGTTAGGCATCTGCAATGAAGTGGACATTTTTTTTCCTCAGCTCAACAGCACTGAGCCAGTGTTCTAGGAGGAAAATAGGGGATAATCCAAGCTAAAGATTGTGCAGAATGTGAACTTGCAATTTATGGATGGAATTATGGAGGAAGATGGAAGTACCTTTAAATGGATACCTCCTCTTTATGTTTTGCTTTAATGCCTTGTTGTATGGTTCCTGTATCTGACCTTGGCAATGTCTGAGAGGACAAAGATGGGGAAGAAAACCTGAATGGAACTTGATCGAGTCTTTTTTTCCAAAGAAAAAAAGAAAAAAGAAAAATTGCTGAAGATACGGTAACTTTGCTAGCTGGGAGTATTTCTTTGCGTGAGAGAAGACAGGGTGGAGAAAGGAAATGCAAACAGATCCTGGTGTTGCACTTGATGTCACGTTATAACTTCAAATTCCTGGGGTCTCATCTTCTCACTTGGTCTCCTGCCGCTAGTGATCCTAAGACTCCTGGGAGATAGGAGTATCAGGAAGATGGCTGGCCTCAAGTTTTAGTTCCATTTATTTTTGTCAAAGTGGGCTAGTCAGCGGCTGTGTAACAATAGCCTCTTCTCCCTGTCTGTGGGAAGAAGGGGGATGTGATCTCAGGGAGCCATCTTGCAGGTATTGCAGTGAACAGACGAGCGCTAACACCAATGTGTGAGCTGTGTTTTATTCCTGCGTTTTGGCACATTGATGGTGCCCACTTTGAAGGTGTACGTCCAGTCATTTGTCAGTACTTCAGTTAGCTTCCCGTCCCCCTCTCATTCATAACCAGTGCTGCCTGTGTGTTTCAGATGACTATGCCCTCTTATCCGGAGCCAGTCCTTGCTCTCAAGAGCAAGTACACTGCAATCCTGAAGTTAGCACTCTGATACAGGCAATAAGTGTCCCAAAGGGTACAGTTGTGTGAGCTTCAATCTTTTTTGCGGGATTGATATGGAGCTCTGGTCTCAGCCTAAAAGCAGAGCCTAGAATTCTTCTCTTTCTTTAAATGATTAAGAAGCAATTACAAAGGGTTTTTTTTGTTTGTTTGCTTTTTCAGACTCTAAACTCCAGTTTTTGGGGTTTTTTTGTTTTTTTTTTTTGTACAGGGACAGTTAGAGGAGCATATGGCTGTATTGATTGTGCAGAGCTGCCACTCATTTTGCCAAGATGTTGTTAGTTTGCATGTGGCCAGGCAGCATTTATGAAAAAGCCCTGCCCTGCCCTGCCTGCTCCTGCATTGTTTCCAAATAAAGGCATGTCTGAAAACGGAGTTAAGCCTCCAACTGCGGGACCTTAAAAAAAAGGACCTTTTTACCCATGGATTGAAAAGAGGTGATTTGTCTGCAACAAACTGTTCCTTCCCCATCCCCCCTTCCCTTTCTCAAATTAAGTGAGAAAGTTGCTTTTAAATTTAAATCATGCAAGCTGGTTGTTTCACAGTCATGCTCTGTAGCAGACAGTTTAGGAACTTAACCATCAGCCCTGGAGTCACCTCAAACTTATTAAAATGTCCAATCGATATATTTTCTTTTACATTTAGAGCAGTTTAAACAGAATATGCTCCTGTTCCTGGAAGGCATTTAATAAGTGAGCCTTTCCTTGCATATAAACTCTCATCTATGTGATGTGGAGAAGTTGAACGGCTACCTTTGTAACGCAAGGTGGTAGTTTGGGTGACTTTGGTTTTTATTATTTCTTAAGTCAGAAGTACTCTTTATCAGGGTTTAATACAAGTTTGAAGTGACATAATGGTGTTTTGCTGTGTATGATCTAAGGACATAGCTAACATGAGGTTGTTAGGAAGAGGTAATTTATTAGACCAGCTGGTATGGGGGGAAAAAATGAGACAAGCTTGCAGGCACACTAGCACTTCATCAGGTCTGAAATAGAAGCAGCAGATTTCAAGGTTAAACAGAAGTTACGAAAAACTACTCAGTTTAATCAGACATGCACTGAACTGTCAAAGAAGAGCTTGCTGGTATGATATTCCTAAAGTGGAGGGGGGAGGGTGAGAAGATAATTGTTTTACTGGAGAAAGAAATAAGGAGTTTACAGCCTGTTAGACGGGGGAGGCTATAAAACCAGTACCTGGTGGGCCAGCGGCTGTTCTCGCTATCTAGGGGAATTAGGAAATTTTAATTCTTTGTCTTCTTTTTGGAAGGTTTTATTTTTGTAGGGTTGGTTTGGGGGTTTTTTTGAGAATCAAGACTGCAAGATCAGTCATTTGTAGACAAATAGAGTCGGGTTTATATAAAGGAACTTTAACAGGCAAATCTAGTTTCAGGCATTCTTTGTCAACTGGTTTCTGTCCTTAGCCTACACTGCCAACTTAAGAAGTTACCTAGTAGTCAATTCATAGTTGTAAAGGTAATGGCAGGAAGAAAAAAACACCTCCATTGTTTATTCTTTTTTTTTAAAAAAGTCCAAAGTATTTACTTCCAAAATCAGATCAAATCTATTCTAACAAGAAGCCCTGAATGCTAGTGGTTTTTTTAATCTATAATTTCCCTCAAGCAGAAACAAAGTCCAGAGTTGAAATATTAAAAAACAATTTCAAGGCTTTGCAGAACAACAGATGCTTCACTTGTGCTAATAGACTTGGCTATGTGCTGTTTTTAAACTTTGAATTAGGATGTTTTATCAAGGTGGTGTTTGAATACACATCTGATCATGCACCATCAATGTACATTGGACTGTACACTGTGGAGAGCAGAGGAAAACCATTTGGTGCTCTTTTCCTAAAGCTTTTCACTATTTTTCTGTGGTGCTGTATCCTACATTGGTTAATATTATAGTTAAAGCAATGTCAGATTAAACATATTGAAGTAGAAGTCGTTATCTTCTAACTTGCTCCTCTGACTTAGTTCTTTTTAATGGGCTCTCGTACAAATGCCCTCTAAATTAACCTCTGTATATATTAACAGTTGCTTTTAAAGTTATGGTATCTGGCTTTATCATGCAAAACTGACTTTCAATATCAATTATAATGCTACAAATGATTGATGCTGTTTGAGTGGTGTTGGGAGTCCCAGGAACCAGCCTGGTCTTTTTTCTGAGCCCCGCTGCTGTATGTTAAGAGGGCAGAGCTGTTTACTCAGCTGTGTCCTGTTAGTACCACAGGGGCTGGATAGGTAACCCTTGCATTTAACCCAAGCTCTGGGTAGGTGGAGGAGGTCAGAAAAGCTTAATCTAATTTAGATAAATTACTTGCCAGGAAAGGGATGTAGCTGTGCTAGTGTTTGTCTTTCTCTGCTAGAAGACAGCTTCCTCCAACCTGCTGAACCAACAATTTGAAAAAAGTTGTCATGTATTAGGAACAGTTTAACAGCATGTAGGATATATTGAGGGAGAGACTGCTGCATCTTCTATGATTCTTGATGTTATAGGATATGGCATATCTGTGTCTTGGCTTCCTTGAAGGCAGTTTTACAGAAACTTTCAAAGATTAAGGTATGTTAAAATATCCCTTTCACATGGTGCTTCAGTCACATAAGTCTTTGGTCACATGGCTAGCATTAGAGCCAAGGTTTTTGTGTTTTGCTCTCAAGATTTTCAAGAAATTATGTGTAATTAGTCGTGAATGCCCTCCACCACTACCAATTTAGTAGTAGTACCACTGCGTTAGTAACCTGTCTTAGGGTCTCAGGGCATTTCCTGAAAACCTAAGCTGGACCCCAAGTCACCCTAAGACTAGTCTTGAGGCATTAGTTGGCTTGAGTATGGCTTCTGTGTAGCAAGTTCACAGGGAAGCTAATATTAGAAGCTAAAGCTAATATATTGTTTCAATATTTGACCAAAAAGGAGTAGCAGCACTAGGCATTCAAATAATTTTTGATGTGGAAGTTACAGAAAAAGTGTAATCTAACTGGAGCTTAATGGAGTGTGGTGGCTTAGTTCTAACAGATACGGGCTCTGTTTGTATATTGGCTGCACATTGTATAAGAAGCTTTTATTTATGGGAGAGGTAGCCAGTGTGCTTTATAAAGTTGGAATAAGAGTATTTATAGGACTCCATCCTGATGCATTAATACTACCAGTGCTTGGAAAGAAAGAATAAACTGGCATAACACTTGATGGGATTAAAAACGGGGAGGAGAAAAAAAGGTATTTGTAGCAATTCCAGTAGATGGAGATGGGTATAACTATGTATTATTCTGATGTAATGGGACCCAAAATCTGTTCCGAGTTCTTCTTACTATCTTATTCTCCAAACCCTATCTCTTAGTAAGGGTAACTGAAAGGAAGTCAAAGTCCTGCTGCAGTCTGTAAATTTGAAAACTGAAGTATCCTGTATGGAGCCCACACTTGTTTATTTTCTTCACAATCTAAGATATGAAGGGGGGGGGGGGGAATGTCTATGAACAGGAGCAGTTAAGCCTTTAGATAAGGAAATAGAAATAAAATATAAGTTTTATTCTTCTGGAGGGGGGATAAATTTGTTACAGTATTTAACAATGTATGTTACTGGATGTTCTGTTAAGATATTTGCCACAAAGTAACAAACGTGGAACACCCTCAGTGGCATGCTTCACCCATTAGAAAAAAAGCACTGCAACTAACCCTTTACCACTAACACAGAGAAACAACTGCTTGACTTTTAAAATAAAACAAGGCAGTGGTCTACACTGATGTAGATTTCTGGCATTCCTGGTGCTGATTCACCTTGGCATCCCTTAGCCTCCTCCTCTCTCTTACCTGCCTTTCTATGTTTGGAAGTCATTTTTCAAGGTTTCATTTTTCACTTACCACATTGCCAGCCTTCTGCTTTTCTTTGCTTCCCGATTACAGGACAAAAAGATAGGACAGTGAATAAGACTCTTTCAATCAAGAGTTGTGCGTTTATTCTAACAGAAAATTATCTTATAGTCAATAGATGAAAAAAATCTTTAAAAAAACCCACAACCAACCAAACTTTTTTCCTGTGAACCCTTTGTAAAATCCAGTTTCTATGCAGATGGTTTTTACACATGCTCAGACCCTTTAAATATCAGAAACTGGGTGCTCTCACACTGTTCCTCGTAATGACTTGCAAGAAATACAAATAATTCTTGGCAAACAAAAAGCAACTAGTTGAGAACTTACATATGCCAAACTGTTTAATAAAACACTTACACACACACACACACACACACACACACACACACACTCCCTTGAGGGAAGAAAGTGATAATTTGACTATAAAAATGAAATTATGCTTTCCAAGTGAAATCCCTATATAGTGTCTTCTCTAGGAGCAATCCGCTAGTTTTGTTCAGCCTTCATTAAATAGCATTCTAGTGTTCTGGATCTCCTTGGATAGGATTTTGTTATTTTACTGCATATTGTGAGCTAATGCAACTCCTGGACTTACTCCAGTCTGTGCTGTCTTGACATCTAGACTTGGGGTATAAGCTGCTGATTATGGTTTCAAACTTCCCAGGAAACGAAAATAGTGAGCTGAAGAGAATGCTGCAGCTTTTCACAGTGATCTCATGCACGGCCACATGCTGTCAGGATGTTTAAGTTTCTTGTACTGAGTTTTAATACAGGCATACTTTCCATGGGAGTTTAAAATACTGCTGTAGTTTGACTTAAAGCCATTGAGCAATACACCTACTTACAAGATAGTCTAAATGTCTTGAATTGTAGCCTTGACTGAGCTTTTTTCAGTTCACCTATTTAAGAACTTGATTTTTTAAGTCAAAGCAAGATATGTGTATGCTGAAATGCAATACAAATTGTTAAATCCTTTATTCAGAGAAGCTGCTAGATTACCTAGATCTTCTACTGCTTTATTTTATTCAGTTTTTCCATTAGCACATATAAAAATCAGGCCAGGTGTAGAAGGGCAGTGAGGAAGACAAGCATCTTGCTTGGACTTCAAAATCCTTTGTGTGGAGCATTGATGTAGAACTTAATAGTAAATGTGCCAGTAGTGCTGGTATGCCAAAATAAAGTTCCCAAATGGCTCCTGGAGGCTCCCTGCTGTAGGAAGAAGGGCTATTTTCATGCCATAAGAATACAAGAATACCTTTCTGCAGACTCTGTGAGCAGGGCACTGTGCTGACAGTAAACGAAGTGCATTTCAGTGAATTTCTCACGTACCTGTCCCGGACATGCTCTGTTAAGGTGCTGAAGCTCATGTACAACTGCCATTTATTGCTTGGATCATGAACTGCGGGTCCAGCCTTAGCTGTGGCTGTGGGGCCTGTGAGGATGACGGGGCATTTTAACAAAGCTTCTCAGGGTCCATGCACCCCAAAATTCCCCAAGGCTTGTGACATCTCATTGCTCCTGAGAACTGCAAGGTCCTTGATTTGGAGAGTGTGGTGTGGGTGGTGAAGAGAAGTTTTGCTGCAGAACTTGCCCTGTTTCCCTGATGGGTTTTGCAGCCCCTCCTGAGCTCTGTCCTGCAGCAGCTGAACACGTTGCTGCCTCACCTGAGCTAGCTGAACATTTAGCTCAGCACTAGACCACGTTCACATG
>JANHGO010002274.1:0-30672 GCA_024606505.1 Aquila spilogaster
TGGAGTTTCCCCTGGACCACTATTTTGAACTTTTCACTCATTTCAATCTCCACACCATTTTTCAACCAGACAGCAGGTACGTTGAAATGAGAAACTTCACACTGAAAAGAGGCAGTTTTGGTCTCAGGGATCTCAATGCTTTTCATGGTCTTTGTGATGTGTATGGCTGTGGGTAAAAAAAAAATAAATAAATAAAAAAAAAAGAAAGAAAAGGTTTTTTAAAAATGTCTTTATGTGAGCAAGACTTAAAAAAAAAAAGGATAGAAGTCTACAAAGTGGGAGATCAGTTCTATATGAGTTGGTATAGCAACTCATATACTTTCTTACAAACTTGTAATACTTACTCTCCACAAATAGTTTTGCTTTACACTCAAGTTGTCCAACAAAAGCTGTGTATTCTCCAGCATCAGCAGGAGATATATTATGCAGCATCAGCTTGTGAACTTTCCTTTGAGATATCATCTTGTATTTATCACTTTGTTTCAGCTCAACATTTTTGTGGAACCACCGAACTGGTACAGTATCATGGGATACACTCAGTTCAAAGGAGACAACAGCATTTTCCAAAGCAGTCACATCTTTTGGCTTCTTGATGATCTTGACAGCTTAAGGGAGTAAGTTAGCAAGATTCAGAAATGTGTTTGATTTGAATTTCAAACCCCACATTAGAGCAAACATTCAAAACAGATTGACTTACTTTCAACATGAAGTCTGGCATTTGCTCCTATCTTTCCAAGCTTAAAGCTATAAACAGACTCATCAGTGACAACGCAGTGTTTGATTTTCAGTGTGTGAACAGTTCCTTTCACTGAAATTTCATATTTGTCATTTGATTCAAGTTCAACACCATTTTTAATCCACAGAGCTCCTTTGACATCAGGATGGGAGAGTTCTACACTGAACACTGCCTCCTGTGTTTCTGTCACAGTCAAGTTCTTAAGAGTCTTCTTTATCTTAACAGCTGGAAAATATATTCAAATAAAATTAATTCTAAACACAGTAATCTTAATAAAACAGAATTATGGTTCTTCATTTTAAAATCTATTACAATATGTATTGATTTATATAACTTCTACCAAAGTGATTTATATAATTTCTACCAGTGTTGTGCTTGGAACACAAAAAAAACCTTTACTTGTAGTATCCATGAGAAGCAATTTTCCTTTATTTGATATGTTTACTAAAAATCTAGAAAACAGTGAATTTCTGTCTGCCAGCTGGCACCTCAAGTAAGATATGCTTTTATTAAAATAGCATGCTAAATTCCAAAAACGCAGGCTCCAAAATACAGTAAGTTTTGCTACCTCAGAGTGTCATAATGTAACATTGTTTTCAGAATGTTAAGCAAAATACACTTGTATCTTAGGGCCTGACACAGTGAGTGATGCTGGACTGAGCCTTAAAGGCATGAGTTATTTATATATTAAAAAAAAAAGCCAAAACCCAAAAAACTGACCTTCGACATGCAGTTTAGCAGATGTCTTTGAGCTTGCTATTTCATAGCTATATTCACCCATATCATCCATCTTTGTGGCAGGGATATTAAGTCTCCTCTTTACACCGTCAGTTTCAGCACGATACTGATCTGTCATAGGTAATGGTTTACCATTCTTTAGCCACTGGCCCTCTGATTCAGGATTTGCCACCTCACATTCAAAAACAGCTCTCTGGGACTCGGCTACAGTCAGGTCAGTGAGAGGCTTTGAAATGGCACCTCCTGTCAGAAAGCAAAAGCACATGGGTTTTTTTGCTGTCATTCGTCTGTTCAATTTGTCCCATATGAAAATGCAACCATATGAAAATCAGGTGCTAGACAGAATTCTTTGCCCCAGTTTTCCACATGCCCATAGTCATTCTGAGCTCTTTGAATAATCAAGAATAGAAAGTTACCTGAACATCATAAAAAGATGTTTTTCTATCCTAGTTATTCTAATTTATTATTTTTATTATCAGCAGAGGCACACCAAACGTTTAAGAAAAAAAAAATCTTTCCTACAATAATTATATTAAAAGCATGCTATAATATTCCCTTCTATGACTGTGATTTAGCAAAACATATAAACACTTCCTTAAAAGCTCTGTTGAATTCAATTTGCGTAGATCACAAAAGATAAAGGAAGAACAATGAGACCATAAAATAAAAGATATATTAAAGGCCAAGGAAGTACAGAAACAGCACACAGCTGCTACACTTACAAAGAACAGTAATTGAGCATTATTTTTAACTCACAGTGAAATAAAATCTTGGACTTTAAGCCTACTAACCTGCTACTATCAGTTTTCCGGATGTTTTCTTCTCTCCAGCATAAAATATATATTCTCCTTCATCATCTTTCATCATTTTCACCACTGTCAATTTATATATTTTGCCATGTGCTTCAATTTTGTATTTAGGACCAGCCTTGATCTCTTGCCCTTTGAAATGCCAAATTACATCAATCCCTGAATGGGAGAGCTCAACCTCAAAAGATACATTCTGTGTTTCAGTGCAGGTGATGTCATGAAGACCTCTGATAATCTCAATTTCTATTAAAAAAAAAAAAAAATGTAACAGATACATTAGTTTCTTCCACTGTTTTATATTGAAAAATTATTTCAAAATAAGTTTGCACCGTAAACAAAACCTACCTTCAACTGTGACGTTGCAACTTGTTTCGACTTTGCCAACCATTAGCTTGTAATGTCCTCCATCTGATGCGTGGGTTCTGGTAACCACTAGCCTCTGTTTAGTGCCTTTACACACAGCTTGTATACGTTCATCAGGCTTTATCTGATGATCATTTAGGTACCATTTGGAGGAAGTTACATCTGGTGCTGAAACTTTGCATTCAAGGATAGCTTTTGTTCCTTCAACTACATGAACATCTTTTAGAGGAACTATTATTTCCACACCTGGAAAAAATAATCAGGAAAAAGTTATAAAAACTTTGTTACAAAAATAATCATGAAAAAGCTATACCGTTAAAAAGTAATTACAGGGAACCTAAAATCAAACATGACTTCAAATTCATGATGATGACTTACTGTACACAGTGACTTGTCCAGTGGTTGATAGTTCAAGACCAGGAATGCTAAAAGAGTAAGTTCCACTGTCTTCTTTTGTTGCATCTTCTATCAACAACATGTGTGACTGTTTATCCAACACAATATGAATACGATCACTCGACTGAATTTCATGACCATCTTTCATCCAGACACCTTCCACATTTTCTAGAGAGACTTTTACTTCAAGTTGTACAATATCACCCTCACAGACTTTTTGATCAGTAAGTCCTTGAAGAATAGTCATGGGACGAGCTATGATACAAAATGAAATTAATTAATCCTCGTGATGGAATATTGAATACTAAGGCAGTCTGGTATATAACAACTCATAGTAAAGAACATCTATCATATATAGATGATATAAATATTAGATGTGCTTACGCTTCATCTTTAGTTTGCAGTGAGTCCTTTTCCCATCAACGACAAAGCTATACTCTCCTTGATCATCTTTATTAACATCTTTAATAGTGAGGATTCGGCGACCACGACGGGATGCAATCACGTATTTATGATTAGAAGTGAGTTCAACATCACCACGATACCATTTTCCCTCTGCGTCTTCTGGGGAAACCTCACACTCAAGTTCACCTGTGAAAGATTCTGGGACTTCAACGTCCTCAAGTTCTTTAATAAACTCAACCACAGCGCCTACAAGTAAAAATAATTACTTTTATAAACGAGTTTGATTAGATTACCCATGATGAACACATTTCTTATTAAATTCAACCTAAGGAAATACATATATATGCACACATTGCAACCATTTTACATCAATGTATCTCCAAACTTTCACATTGGATTCCAAAAATATGAAAGCAGTTTAAACATTTCCTGGTGCATTACACGTTAGTCTGAATTGTTCTATTTCTTCCTGAAGTAGATTTCACTTTAAAAGTACTGTATAGTTCTAAGCTATGTGCTTCTTACCTTCAACAGTAAGCTTTGCAGTAGTTCTTACAGATTCGTCTTCTACCAGTGCACAGCTGTAGTCATCAGCATCAGACATTTCTATTGCTAGTACAGAAAGAAAATGAGCCTTTCTGTCTGAATGCATCCTGTATTTTTCTCCGGAATGAATCTCAATTCCATCCTTAAACCATTTCACTTTGATGAAGGGTTCTGATGTTTCACATTCAAATGTTGCCATGGAGTCCCTCTCTTTAGCAACGATATTTTGTAAGTTCTGGATGAAGCTAATTAGCTGCTTGGCTGCAAAACAATATGTAATGAATCAATAGTGCACTTGTCATATAGGCTTAACTACAATAATTGCTATGATAGGCAGCAGGATAAAAGTAAGAGATTTATAATTACCTTGTACTAACAGGAAAGCATGGCTGGAAGTTTCACCAGCTATATTGACTGCTTTCACCATGATGCTGGCAGAATCATCAGAAGTCACATCTCTGATGACCAGTTCACAGACATTATCTTCAGGCCAGTACCAGTATATACGATCAGTCCTTTCAATCTGCACACCATTTCTGAACCACTGGCACTCAGGGTCTGGTTTCCCCACCACTCTCACACGAAAGTGGGCATCTGTGCCTTGGGCTACAGTCTGGCTTTGAATTCGTTCAAATATCTTGGGAGCCTCCATGCTTGGACTAAGTTCAACTTTCTCTGGTTTGAATGTTGGAATGGTGATTTTGCCTTCAGGAGGAAGGGCTTTCTTCTCTTCCTCTGGGATCTCTTTGGTCCAGTGAAGAAGTTCTTCTTTTGTCTTTTTTAACATCTCCTCATATGATTCATCCTTTTTGCGAGACTTAAGTTCCACAGCAGTGATGGCTTCATAATAGCCCTCTTCTGTCCTTCGCTTGAATTTACTGCGCAGCTCTTCAGATTCCTCTGACAGTTTCTCATGAGTGATTCTTTCAGCTCTTTTAAGTTTCACTACCTCTTTGGTTGTTGCTTCTGCAGGCTTGTCTATCTTCTGTACCTCAAAGAGAAGTTTTCCAGGCTCTGTCACTACAGGTTCATGCCTGGCTTCAGGAGCCCGACGAAGAACTGATCTGAAGTCTTCCCTCTGCTGGATCTCAAGTTTTACCTTATGTTCAATAAAGCCTTCCGGATTCTCTGCAGTGACTTTCACCTCTCCTGTGTCATATGATTTGCAGTCCACAATATCCAGGTAGTGGATCCCATCATAACGGAGTCTAAACCTTTTGCTCTTACGAATGAGCTGACTGTTCAGGTACCAGTTGACCTTGGGTAGAGGATAACCAGTGACACGGCAGCGGAATCGTGCCGTTTCACCTTCCAAGACTCTTGCAGGTTCAGGAACCAAAACAAGCTCTGGCTTTTGTTTCTCCTTTTGATCTATTGCAACTGCAGGAAGAGCACCTTCATGTGCCATTCTTTCTAACTCTTCAATTCGCTGCATTCCTCTTCTGCCTTCTGGCAACTGAGATTCTTCCACAAGGCTTTTCTCATCCTTCACAATCAGGGTAGCAGATGTATGGTCTGTACCATATTTGTTAGTTGCCCTGCAAGTGATCACACCACTATCTCTGGAATAGGCTACTCCATAGTCCAGGCTACAGTACCCAAACTCATTGATCATCCGGAGTCTGTTAGCTGCCTCCAATGGTTTGCCATCATGCAACCATTCCACCACCATAGTTGGGTCACCAATTGGTGTAAGCCTGCACTCAAAATGTGCTGGTCCAAATTGCTTGAGCCTTAACGACGTGAGCTTCTTCTTAAAAAAAGGTTTCTGTTGCTTTTCTTTGTCATAAAGATCCCCCTCCTCCCATTGCTCTTGACCATAACGCAAATGGAGAGGCTCTAACTCTGGAGCTGCAATCTCCTTGGCTTTGTAAGTCCCTTTTGGAATGATTAATCTCCTTTCTGGTTCTGGTTCAGCATGTTCAACTTCAACGTTCACCTTGCACCGAGTAGTGTCCCGCCCAGCTTTATTGATGGCAGTAGCTGTATACCATGCAGCATCTTGCCTGGCAGTGGATTCAATTTTAAGGGCAGCGGCCCCTTTTGTTCCCTCAATCCTGAAATATTAAAACAAGTTTTTAAAAATCTTCTTCACTTCTCCAAAATAAGGTCAAAGCCTCCAAAGACAATTCACTGAAGGAATTAGACACATTATTTTCATTTATTCATATTTAAGTGCAATACATACGAATCAAACAGACAAGGATAATACATGCAGTCTTGCATACAGTGGCAGTTTTACTTGCAGAGGACTGCAATACTGGAGTCTGAGAAAGGTTCCCTAAGTCTCTGTTGTAAATTGGCTCTGCATAATACAAAATATACTACTATACAACCCAGAAAACATTGAGGGAATCCTACAAACCGTTTTCTGTCTCTGAGCTGCGCTGCAATGCAAAAGCTTTTACTGGTTTAAGAAACCATTGGACTAAGCCCATAGTTTATTCCTCCCATGGAAGCAAAGACATTTAGCATACTGTAGGAGGCACTTAGTATCTAACAGGACACTGATTATTGACTGCTTTATTATTAAAAACAAAATCAACAAACAAAAAACCCCACAACTGCTTACTTTATTCTGGGATATTTGTGAGGTACAATGATGTCACTATTCTTCAACCATACAATGTCAGGATTAGGGTTGCCAGTTGCTTTCACAGCCATGTGCAGTCTAGAGCCCTCTTTTACACTAACATTTTTCAGCCGTTCCACAAAGTGCGGTCTGACTAGGTCTTCCTTAGCTGAAATAGCAAAGGAAAGTAATTACCAGAGGAAATGGCATAACCATAATTTTTAATAGGAGACATTATCCAGCCTCCTAATAACAGCATGCACAATAGATACCTTCCACAGCCAGCGTCACTGATACAGAAGCTTTGCCTGCCCTATTCTGAGCAATTACAGCCCATTCACCAGAGTCCTCAGGCATAGCAGGAACAATGATCAATGACTGGGTGCCATCTTCTTTAATCACTATCTTATGGGTGTAATCATTAACCACTTGTTGACCTGCAGGTACAAATGAACAAAAAGCATTCCACTCAAAATGTGTCCCAAGGTGTTAAATGCTCATTGGATTATTTTTTAAGATTATTCTTTTACGTAAATAAGAACTGTGTACCATTATGGAACCAATATGTCTCTGGCATAGGTCTGCCAACAACTTTCAAGTCAAATCTTGCTGTCTGCCCCTGTGAACATTTGACTGATGTAGGTTTCAGCACAAAAACTGGCTTATATAGTCTCTCTAGTTGTCCTTCATCAGTTTCATCTAATCTGCGTGCAGGAGAACGAGAAGGAGAGCTGCGGGCAGGAGAACGAGAAGGAGAGCGTGGAGAAATAGACCTGGAAGGAGAAGAGATGTGTATGACAATGTCACGTAGCAGCGTGCTGAAATGATAAACAAAGTTCAAATTTTGTCTTTAGCGTAATGTATTTAAAATATTTTTATCAGTTTATCTATGTGAGAAATTGTGTCATCTGTCTTCTTCATTTTTGAAGTAATTTGTATAGCTAAATAATATGAGCATATGCCACACTCAGAAATTTATTTTATTCAGCTACTGTAAAGTCAGAGATGTAACCCATGTATTTTCATGCATATGCCTATTGTAGATGCCCCATCCCTGGAGATGTTCAAGGCCAGAATGGATGGGGCCCTGGGCAGGCGGATATAGTGGCTTGCAACCCTGACTACAGCAAGGGGATTGGAGCTCGATGGTATTTATGGCTCCCTCCAGCCCAAGCCATTCTGTGATTCTGTGAACATTGGGTGAACACATAGCTATTACAAGGGTAGAACTTCAGAGATGCATGCAGTACTAAAATTTCAAATACAGATATTATTTTTTCCAAAACATAAGCACTTTAAGAAAGATATATGGTTGCTGAGGTTGCAAATTTAACACCGTGGTTGGATATATATGTGAAAGATGGTACTCTTGAGACCTGTGGTACTTATTAAGAAGGCAAATCAGAGAAAAGGTTGGCACATAAATCAGTATGAGCAATGAGAACAACGTTTAGAACTTCTCTAGAAGCATGCAAGCTCCAATAACCTAAATTGTTTACCCTCTGTGTAATGGGTGTGTGGACAGTTTTTATTGCAGAAATTGAAGTCTCATGAAAAGTATATTACTGTGTACATACCTGTATCGTCTCATAACTTCTGGTCCTGGCATATAACCTGGAGTTGCCGTGGGTGCAACTGGCTCAACATAGAGCTTTGCTGAGCAAATGGCATTTCCTTTCATGTTACTGGCAAAGACAGTATAAATTCCTTCATCTTCAGGTAAGACAACAGGCAAACGCAGACTGGCACTACCATCTTGCAGAACTTCCATGTGGTAGCGCTCTCCATGTCTTATGCGCTTACCATCTTTGTACCATGCAATCTGCACAGAAACAGGAATGCTAAGTGAGCTTTCCTGAAGATAAACATCCAGTAATAGATGTACATACAGCAAACTACAAACTTCTGTTTTTCAGATGATACATTGTTACAGACCATGTAGAGGTTTTAATATTTTCTTATTTCAAGGAAAAATGTTAGGCTAAAGTAACACATTTCCATAGAAGTCTGAAAAATAAGTTTTGGTATTCAATGGCTATAAATAGAAACAAAGCCCTTTTTGAGGGAGAGTGAAGTGACTTGTTCACTGTGATCAATACTTGTGTGTATGCTAACTCAGATAGTCAGAAACAAGATCTATTTCCCGATTTAGCCTAATCTACCATTGAAATGACTAATCAACCTAACACTACTGCATTAAGGGACAAAAGAAAAAATCAGCTTGATATCATCAGATTGCATTTCTATTGAGATTTGTTGTTTTCTGTGTAGAATAAGAATTTATGGTACTGAGATGTTAAGGGAGTTTTCAGTTAGAGAAAATAACTTTTTTATAGATAGAGAAACGTCATGCAGGTCTGGAGTACCTTTGGCAATGGATATCCAGTAGTCTTGCAATGGAAAGTAACACCAGTGCCTTCAAAGGTTCTGTAATTCTTTAATCTTAAATCAAATCCTGCTTCAATTGCTTCAGATTCAGAAATATCAACCATCATCTCCTCTCCATCTTCCTCGAGGAGTTCATCTAAGGTGGTCTTAATAATTCTGAGTTCAATTTCCTTGATAAGTCTTTCTTCAAAAGAAGAAATGTGGAATTCCTATATAGAAAAGCAAGAGCATTAGGTGTGTGTGTCAAAAAAATGATATTATTTAATTAATAACTTATTTAAGTGACTTGCACTGGTAAAATTAAAAAGATTTTAAACAATTTGTCAGTATAGAAAATAAACAGTAGACATACCTCATCTTCCACAAAAGTTCTGACCATCACTGTATCTTTTGCCATTTTCTTCCTAATTAAGGCTTGTTCTTTTTCATATTCTTTATCAAAGTCACCATATGAAATGGGTGGGGCTACCTCAGCCACTTTAGGTTCCTGGACATATGCAGTCACTTGAGTTTGGTACATCATTTCTTGTTGGGATTTTATGTAGGCCTCATAATCAGCTAGGAATTAAAAGCATTAGTTTTGATAAGTGGTTATGGCTGTCACTAGATTGAAGTAGAAAACAAGTACAAATTTATTTTACTGTTTTTGGGGGGGGGACTTTTTTGTTTGTTTTTTGTTTTGACTGTAGCAGAGATTGTCTGTCTAGCCGATAAAATGCAAGTAGTAATAAAATTTAAAGACTAATGCCTTCAGATGAGCTTTTAAACAGGTAAAAGTTTTATTTTGCAAGTGTGCTAGTTCTCAAAGTGGAAGCACTTTCAGTGACTGTATTTACTTTTTTTTATTTACTATTTACTACTCAGCTGTCTCCCGCAACCTCTTTTCTATTTTATAAGGACAACTGAAAGTAATCTAAGCTAACTTTTTTTCCTTTAATAGATCAACCTATTATTTGTTTAAACTTCGCCCACGTAACCCTGTGAAGGTCTTATGTAGACTATTATGAATGCATACATAACATGCCTATAGCTGTGCATTCTAACAAAGAATATAAATCCTTCAAGAACCTGATGTCAAATACTTTGCCTTGCAGAAAGCAAGCCACTAGTTAGAACAGGTATTAATGTGCTCTCTTTAGGTTTCTCATACTAATTAAACTAAACTGCAAAGAATTTGCAGCACAATTTAAAGTGCTTTTCTCTTTTTAAAATGAATTTTTAAAAATATTTTCCCCATTCCTTTAAATTACAGTGTACCTTCTTCTAGTAAGGAGACCGTTGCAGAAGCTTCTCCAAATTTGTTACGAATGACAATAGTGTATTCTCCGGCATCGTCGGCAAAGGTCATGGAAATTTCAAGTTTGCATTCCCCAGTTTCTCGTTTATAACTTACTTTGTATCTATAGAAAACATAGAAGTACAAGCAGATTGTTTTGTGACTTTGCTTTCAATAGTGATTCTGATCAGTTGTACAACTAACTTATACATGAAAAAAAAAAAAGCTTTTGCAGGTAATTTTAACTCATTGAATCTGCTGAAAAGCATAGCAAAGTAACAATATTGAAACTAGAACACAAGCTATTTTCCTTTCTCATATCACTCAGAGAAATGGGATGCAAAGAACAGAACTGAAATATCAGAGATCTACTTCTTAGGCAAATCAAAATACTATATTCTGTGTACATATAGTTTATTCTAGTATGGATTTTTATAAGGGTTGATATATTCCAATGCTATTAATGTATATTTTTTTTCTCAACTGGAAAATGTGTTGCTTTCTACAGACAACATTTGTGTAGACAGAATACAAACACCACACAGATAATACAAAACAAATTTAAAATCTCTTCCTGGTTTGTTTTTAAAGATGTATAGCATTTCTCAAGTTATGATCTTCTGAATACTTATATTTTAAATCTCAGCAGACCTAGCATCACACAACAGGATATGATCCTGTGATTTTTACATAAATGAGTGATGCTATAAGAACGAAAGAGCTTGGCTCAGCATCAACTGAGGAATGACACATTTTTTAAAGTTATGTTTAAATAGTTTCTGCACATTGAAATACCTGTAGCCAGTCGTAAGAGGAACTCCACCTTTTTTCCAGTAGACGTGTGGCTTTGGGTTGCCCCCTACTTGGCACTCAAAAATAATGCTCCCACCTTCAATTAATTTGTGTACTACAGGTTTTCTTATGAAGAAAGGAGGTACGGGTTCTCCCGATACTTCCTCTGCTGCAGCAGAGACATCTTCCATTACAACATCCTTTGTCTCCACATAGCTGAAACAAGATTACAGCTCAGGTTAAGTGATCAGATGTCTGAAGCTGTCATAAACAGAGTGCAAGAAACTAATGGCCACCACAGAAGCGGGCTGTTTAGGAAGTGACTTTACCTTTTCTCTTCTGTAACAATTTTCTCAGAAATGGTTTCTTTAGTCTCAGTTTCTTCTGAAACTGCAAGGCAAATAAGATATAGTGGATTAGAGAATACGTTTGAATAGCGCTTAGGCAATGAGATTAGCAAACACAAAGTGAGAGAAGGTTAAGTAGCATTTCTCAGAGGACCAGGTACTTGCACTGAGGGAGCTCTCAGCTCATAATGGGCCTTTTTTTTAAAAGGCTCTTGCAGTCCTGTTTCCAAACAGCCCTGGAGTGTAATTCCAGGAATATGTTCTACTTGGCAACTAACAAAATGTCAAAGTTGCATTATAAGTAATGTGCAGTTAATAAAATGATCACCTTCCTTCAGTGATAGGTGTACTTACCCTTCACATGCAAGTGGCAAGATGTGCTGACACTCCCAGCCTTATTGGTAGCAGTGCAGGTAAATCTTCCACTGTCTTCTGCAAAGGCTTCACGAATCACAAGGCGAGCAAGTCCTGCTTTGAAAGTGATCTGGAAGTCCATTGAACTCTCTATCTTGTAGTCTTCCCTGTACCATGTCACAGTAGGCTGAGGGTGACCAGAGATATGGCACTCCAGAGTGACAGACTCACCTTCAGTCACAGTCTTATTTTTGAGACCCTGTATGACAAAAAAAAAAAAAAAAAAAGAAAAAGAAAAATCACAGTCAGTATATATTTTCACTACTGAACAGATATTTTTAGATTGGATATTAGGAAAAAGTTCTTTATAGAAAGACTGATAAAGCATTGGAACAGGCTGCCCAGGGAGGTGGAGTCCCTGTCCCTGGAGGTGTTTAAGAGAAGGGTAGATGTGACACTTGGGAACATGGGTTAGTGGGCATGGTGGCAATGGGTTGACAGTTGGACTAGACTGTCTTAGTGGTCTTTTCCAACCTGAATGATTTTGTGATTCTATGATTAAATAACTAAAATCTCACAATGGAAAATTTAATGACTGTTTCAAACAGTGTCTTGTTCAACAGTGTATCCACGAAAAAAGAGACATTTCCCAAACTGGGTGTGGGATCTTTGAAAATTAAAAAGATAATGTAGCATGATGTTTACAATAGATAAAGGAGAGTAATTTTTTCAGTGAAAAATGGGAAATGACTTTATGTGAAATGTCTGGGAACTCTTATGTGAAATGTCTGGGAACTCTCATCTTCACAACAGGCATTCCGAATAGCTTGTATATGGGATGAAGTGTATGATTACACAAAGCAAAATTCTCATGGTCAAGATTTCAAAGAAAAAAATCAGAATACAAAATACATGAAAACACTGTGTAACTACCTTAATATACATAAAAATTACTTACCCAGACTAAGGTGGGTGGAGTCACGGGTATTTCTGCAGGCACAGGAACTCTGGCAGTTTCTGTCACCTAGATTGTTCAAAAGCATAATTAATAAATATCTCACAGTGCAAAGGAAGGAAACAGCAGAATTAGGTAAGGAGAAATCTTTGTTTGCCATAGGTAAATATTAGATCCTTAGAAGAGTTTGTGCAAAACAGCAAAGAGATAAAATTCAGACAAATGCTGTAGAAGTGAAAAACTGGAAGGAGATAACAACCAACTATATTTTTAAAGAGAAAGTCAAAGTGGCTGAAATTTGCTTAATGACATACCTTTGCTTCACTCTCTTTCTGCAACACCAGGTGATCTTCCCGGACTGCTTCACCTTTAATGCTTACATCCATCTCTTTTCTTGTCTCAACATCGTAATGAGTTTTATAGGTCTCAGCCTCTGTGAAGGGAAATTGCGGAGGAGCTGACTCTGGTTTTATCTTGACTTCATGTGGCTTTAGCTGAGGAGGTTTCACAGGTTTGGTGATCTTTTGTGCAGCAGAAGTAGCAGATAACTCCTTTTCCAGAGTAGCCATGGCAGACCCTGCTATTGAAACCTATGGAAAAGAAGATAAAGGGTTACAGCTCTGTAATTCTCCTGATTTCAGAGAAGGCATGGTATATCTCTTGAGCAGACAGCATATACACCACTTGCTCCCTGAGTTGTTTTGTTGACACGTCGAAGTCTACATATACAAAAATGACTTTTAGTTTTAGATTGCAGTAGTAGAATACTAGAGATACAAAATCTTTTTATTAGTTTTTACTTTAGAACTTCAACAATAAGATCATAAGTGAAACTTGTGAAATGTCCTCTAGGTTTACTCACTTAAGGCATTAGCTTTCTATTTTAACAATCCAATAGATATTGCAATAAACTATACCACTGATTATTTAAATGACAGTCATTAAAATACCCGAAGGCTTTTCATGTTAGAGCAGGTTTTGCATGCATAAACATGCAAAAAATCTATAGAGATAAATATTTTAGGTAAGTTTATACTGTTTAATTACACTTGTGGAAAAAAACTTCTCACTTCTAAAGTCCAGATGAAGAGAAAAACCGCTTGAATGAGAATATTAATTGTGAATTTTAATACTATTTCAAGGAGTCAGAAAAATGGAAAGAATAACAATGAAAATGGATAATGTCATATTACACAGTCCAAATTTCCAAAGTTAGCTTTATATGTAGCAGTCTGCAAGGAAGAAAGGAGCACTGATAGTAATGTGTGAGTGAAGTGATGCATATAATAAGCTTTATAAGGGATACTTCTGCTCTTTAAAAAATGTAAGTTGTATGAAAAGTGTTTATGATTACAGTGTCTGACAAAGTATTAAAGCTGTATCCTTAAATAGATTCTTATTTTGTTTAAATAAGTAATAATTACAGATCACATTTTAGCAGGCCATGTGTCTGTTTACAGCATTACTATTTTATTAGTCAAACAAGATGATGAAAACAACTTTAGAAACGTGAAACCTGTCTTCTGGAGAAAGCACCATACCGAATTGGAAGAAAGAGCAAAACTGTGTGGGTGACTTACTGGTTATTAGAAGGGAACACGTTGTTCTCCTTATACACACTGTTTTTACTTCTTACCTCATATGTATGATCTGGTTTAGGAACAGCAATTTTGGAGACAGTGAAGTGAGGACTTGCTGTGCGGGGTCGTGGGTGTTCTATATGGATTGTTTTCTCAATCTTGGCTTCTGTTTCTCTTTTAATCTACATGAAGCAATGAAAAGGTTGAGGATGTGATGCTGTTCTTTAAACTGAAAAAGATGTCATCAAGACAGTTTTTGGAAAATAATGGAATAGAAACTGAATCTAACCTCTGTTGATACACGAACATCCTTCTTTTCAGCGGCTGGAATATGTTTCTCAGGAGGAACGTAGACCGTTTTAACTTCTTTAGTAGCAACATGGTGTTCTGCTTGTGCCTCATGGTCTTTTACAGCATGCTCTTTATAGCCATATTCCAAAGTTTTCTGCTTGATGTAAGTTTCATCTACTTGCTCTGTCTCCCAAGGTGATCTAACACGTGCCTGATCAACAGCTGCAACAACTGTAGCTACAGCTTCAGCCCTTTTTCCAGCTTCAATCTATGGATAATACAGGCAGAATTTGTACAAATACTCATCACTGTACTAAAGGCTTCCTTATCTGGCAAATGCTTATAAACATACTACTCAGTACAGTACATTCAAGATAAAGAGATGGTGCATTCCACACACAGATAAGCAAAAGTAATAAAAAACTTCAAATGTGTTCACTCACAAATACACCTCAGAGTCAGCAGATTCAAATATAGACACATTTTTTCAAGCTTTATCTACACATATTCTATAACTATGCTTGAATGCTTTATACATGTCATTATTTCTATGCAAGTCCACTTCTAATACTTTATAGACACATTTATGACTACTTATCTATGAGTACAACAGCTATATAAATGTACACAGTTTTAAAGTCAATCTACTCATCAACTCCATATAACATTTAAATGCTACTAAAAATGTGTGGAATGTGTATGACATCTGACACAAATGTATTTACTAAGGAATATATCCATAGAAAAAAATTACCACAAGCATATCTGTAAATTCCGATGCTAATCTATTTTAAATGATTTCACTGAAGAAGGTAAACTAAGCTTTCAGAGAAATTGGAAATAATGCATTTGTATCAGGACCTCATTTTTACTGTCAGCTTCAATGTTATCAGTGATATCAGGATCCAAACTTCTTCCCAGTCAGCCAACAGTAGATATTGGGATGATTACTGTTTATTGTTGTAACTGATCTGGGTGTACTCCGTAGCAACACAGTATATAAAATGTATGCCTTATAGATAAGAAAAAAACCTAATTGATAATTTTGTGCTGATTTTAAAATGATTATTGTCTTAAAACAAATTAATACAAGCAAGACCAAAATGTGACTGCTTTCAAAGATGCTGAATAATTATTAAAGTAGTATTTAGCTTACAGGGACCTCAGTTCAGTTTGCTACCAATTTCAAAATAATTGTTTATACTAGCTTGAATTCGGCCCTCAATTTATACCTTCTAACAATTAATTTTAATCTCCTTGCACTCTGACTCCTTTGAGTCAGATTTGAATGCTACAATCTTAATATTATATTTTATAACAGCATTGTACAAATGTACATTACTGTTTCTAACAAAGCAGATCAATTTTAAGCAAAGGTTTTTGGCAATTCTCATCTGCAGATGTGAGATCCTGGCTATACTACACTAGAAAGGCTTTTCTACTGTGGTAATCCTACTGGAACAAAGCAGCATCAACAAGTGTCTGGTTGCCAGAAATAACGAACTGGATAGAACTGTACAGATGTTAAAGTTTGTGTTGTATAAAGAACAGTACAATCCAATGCTTAACTTAGAGATGTTGTTTTGCCTGATAACCATAAAATTGCAGGTACTCAGCTTGCAGAAAAGAACACTGCAGATTCAGAAATTTCATTGAATTTGAAACAATTTGATCAAGCAAACACTACTAGAAAGTCATTGTTAGAGAGTAAACTTTCACAGAGACATCTGATCATAGTCCGAAAAGTAGCACTTCCTGTCAGGGTGGGATATATATCTTGATATCACTAGAAACTTAATTAATCACACTGAATCTATTACTTGACAATCATTATACTTAACAGGCATAATATCAGGAAATAATTTGAATGCATTCTGTTGTACTCAAGTAGCTCTTAAAAGGTTTGCAGAGAAGATAAGTTGTAACACTGCATTTCACACCTGCAACAGCTATATTCACCTGATCATAAGCTAGATGCATTTGTTCTTGCTTGGCTGTAATTTCTTCTCTAGTTCTGGACATTGTGACTGGTGCAATTATTTTCGGAACTACAGTAGTTTTCTTAGCTTCCCTTTTAATCTAATTGTTATAGCAGAAATAAAAGTTTCAGTTACATATGAAAATATTTGAAGATGGGAAAACACTTTGGATGAGAACACAGGAGGAGAATTAAAGGGTTACACCCTTGTGCACTACAGATAGCTATGTATTACGTGTATACTGGTAAGTATTGTTACACCTTAATGCCTATTTAAGTAATATTTTTTAAAAAAGTTAAAATGCATTTCAGGAGTCAGACAATCCATTCCAAAAGTCAGTCCAAAATTATGGGCATCTCATTAATGAAAACAATTAGGAATGAAAGACAAGGTAATATAATATTCTAATTAATGAGAGTTCTAGAGGTTTGTAAGTGGAATCATTCTTAGAAAAAAAAAAAAAAGAGCTGGAAATATACAGTTAGTATTTGCTCAGGGAAACAAGGTTTGCAAAGACTAGAGGATAACAAGACAAACATGGCCGTTACAGTGCCATTCACCTTTTCATGGCTTATGCTCACGTGTTCTTGTTTGGTAGTAATTCCTTCTTTAGTTTTCGATATTAAGACTGGTGCTTTAGGTTTATCAGTGGTAATTACTACCTTTGGTACAGAAGGTTTCACATCTTCCCTTCTTATCTAGTTTTATGGTGAAGAAAAATAATAGTAATTAATTATGTCTGTCACCAAAATTACACATTTTTTTCAGGAAAGTGGGTCAAGATCTCAGATTATATATCAATAAGAGAAAAACACCACCTCTGAAATGAGATATCTCCTTTGTACAAATCAAGTTGTAGCCTATCTTATATGCTAGCTGAACCAAGTCCATTCAAAGTCATTAATATATTGCATTAATCTGTGTGTGAATTAAAAAATCTTTCCACTTCTGAGTTAATTGAAATATATCACTGCTGTTTTCTAGAGAGAGTTTGTTTAAAAATGAGAGTTATTGATTTAATTTACTTCCATCAGTTGATGGAACTATTCCATTGATTACTTAGTGAAAAATAATTTCAGAATGTGATCTATCAGATGCATTGTCTTCACATAAATATGAGCTTCATTAAATCTAGCTGCACATATAAATTGTAAAGGTTAATTATTGGCATGCAATACTATTTATCTTCATAAATCTACCTTCAGATGAAAAGCAAAGGTAGTAAATCATCAGATTAAATTCTGAGTATCCTGGCAATAAAAGCTATAATGCTTATAGAAACCACAGGAAAGCAGGCTACACTATTCCCCTCTAGGCAGATCTCCTATGAATTCAGTAGATCTGGACCTCTAGTGGACCTATATCAGGAATAAGTCGCTTTATAAAACTTTGATTTTGTAAACTCATCTTCATGAAAATCAAAGGGAAGAAGCAGAGGTCATTTGATGAAGAACGACGTGTTTATAAGGTTACTGAAGTATAAAAATGAATTAGCCATCTATATCAGATTTACTCACCTTTTCATGAGAAACATGCACTTGCTCATGTCGGGCTGATATTTCTTCTCTAGCTGTTGATATTCTCTCTTGTTCTTTGGCTATGTCTGTGGCAATTATTACTGTGGGTACTGGAGTTTTCTCTGGTTCTTTTCTTACCTGGATGTTTACAAATAAGGAAGTTTAAATTATGCATTGCTTAAAATATAAGGTATGTGATTTTCTGTAAATTTGGGAAAGAGGATACAAACAAAATAGATGGAAAACATCAAAATCCGAATTTCAAAATCATCTAGTCCAGAAACTAACAACATAAACAGCCTTTCTATAAAACCCATGTACATTTAGCACTAAAATAAAACATTGAGAAAATGCTTGTTTTGCTACTAAAAGCAGAAATATAAGAAATTGGGTCTGAGAAAAACTGTTCTGCATCCTAATCAGTTTGGAAAAGTGAAGGAAACTAAAACCAAGAGATGTTTCATTTTTCCAGGAAGTTCTGATGCAACACGCACACAAGCATGTGATTTTCTGTTCAAGTGGATTTCTGTTTCTCAGTACTCTATGTTACAGCTTCTTTCTTAGACATTCCAGCATATAAGTATGTAAATGTAACATTTATCTTCAAAAGCTGGTCTTCCATTAAATTAAATTAATCTTACAAAACACATTCTAAAATAACCTGAATCCCAATCACCTTCTGGTATTTTTAAAATTGATTTCAATGCAGAATGAGTTTTTCCTACTTGTTCTGACCCACAGTGCTGCCAACAAACAAAGCAGGCTACAAATGGCAAGCTTAGAAATAAAGTCAGAAAAAAAAAAGAAAATCGAAGAGGTATTTATGTCACTTCTAAAATGTAAACCAGCATAAAACATGTAAACAATAGGGTTCTTCTAAGTTAAATTTTCAGAAGTTTAGTTACCACATTCTTAAGTATTAAACGAAGAAATGAAATTAAAAAAGGAATGACATCACCAAGGAGGGGTAGGAGAATGATAACAGTGTAAACTGAAAGAGTGAACAGATATCAAAGGAGAAGATAGTTTTTCTGGATGGCATTTGTTTTTTTCATAGGTTGTCCATCATACAACTGATTTTTTTTTAAAAAAAGACAGGATATGAAAATTATGGGTAACAGCTGTATTCACCTTTTCACGAGAGATGTGCCTTTGCTCTTGTGAAGTAACAATTCCTTCTCTAGTTCTTGATATTACTGTTTGTTTTGTAGCTTTATCACTGGTAACTACTACCGTTGCCTCCTTTCTCATCTGATTTTTATAGTAACAGACAAACAAAAAACCAAAGCCTTAAAATTCAGTTTAACAAATGGATCATGAAAAGAGAAGATGGGAAAATAAGAAAGGAATGCAAAGGAAGGAAAAACACTAAGGGAGAATTATTTTATTCCTAGTGGTGAAAGTATAAATGAGGTATTAGAGGAAAAAGTTCATCGGTGTAAGAAAAATGTTAGAAAATAACTGACACAGGAGAATAGAGGGAACACTTTCATAGAAGGCATTCTTAAACTCAGGAAAAAGTTTAAGAATAATTAGTTCAATCCTACTATAAAAAGAAGTGATGGAGTAAGTAATACACAAGCATTCCTTTAAAGTGAAGATGTTCTGTATGAGTTATGCATGCTTTTGTAGTGAACAGTTTGTTAATTCCTCACATTAAATCAAGCGTTGTTTGCATGTTGGATGAAGAGACAAAGGGGAAATTATAGAATATCTGTGCTCTACTTCTACCTGCTCCTGAACAGGCTGAACATGGACTGCAGTCATTGCTGTCCTTTTAGCAGCTTGCTCTACAACACTTGGAGCTGGCTCTCTCACCATGGCTTGATCCACAGCAGCAACAACCGTAGCAACAGCTGCTGTTTTTTCACTGTCCCTTCTCACCTATATTAGTCATATCAAAAGACATTTTTTTCATATTGTGCATACACACAGAAGAAGCACAAAACAAGAACACAGACAGAATGCTGCAGTCCAGCATTTAAACATTTGCAGCAGAAGTCTCTCAACTGCAGTTACACACAAGTCTTTATTACATTTAGCTCATCTATTCAGCAGTAGTGCATCCACAGACAAAGCAGAACCAATATTCTTTCCAAAAACAGACTTTACCTCTTTAGCACCAGCTGCAACCTCACCAGCAGCGGTACTGCTAATGGTAACTTGTTCTTGGAGCCCATATCTCCCTTCCCATCTTTCTTCGGTCCTTATTTCGGTAGCAGTTGTAGATATTCTTGTTTCCTTCATCTGGGCTTCAGCAGTTGCAGAATATCCTTCCTGCCTCCAAGGAGGAAGGACTTCAGCCCCAGGTGCCACTACCTGTGCTTTACGGATTGGTGATGGAGATTTCACTGGTCTAATAGGAGAAGTGGAAATTCTTCCAGCAGGAGAAACAGACCTAATGAAAATATATAGTATTCATGTAGCATCATGACTACTATATGAACAACATTGGCCTGAACTTGAATTCACTTCCCTTTTTAAAGAACTACAAAGCCCTGAAGATGTGTTTTAAAAGGTTTTTAAGGTCTTCTACTTGAAAGTTACATTTATCTGTTTTAGTATATGTCTTACATGTTTCTTCGTGTTTTGTTTTGTTTTCATACTCATCTGTGTAACACATCATTTCAGTAGCTGAAATTCCTAAATTGAAATAAAAATGTGAAAGTGCATTCCACACAACTACATACATTTAAATATAAAAATATATAATTAGTCTCCAATTCCTCTGTCTTCATTCCTTTAAAAATAATGATATAAGAGGCATTTTTCAAAACACTTTCATAGGCTTTCTAACATATTTTTTTGGAGAGGAATTATTTTATGTTGTATTTCTCAGATAACGTTCATAAGTATTGCACCATCGCAGCAGTAGGTGGCAGCAGCATCACATTAACTTTTAGATTTATTTTTTTTTTTTAATGTGATGCAGCCCTAAAAATTGTTTGGCTAGCATGGGAGAATGGAACTTATAGTTCCATGTACACTCTAGATGGCACTGCTGAGTTACTCTTCACCTTGATATTGCTGGTTATTCATTTCTGCCTGTGCTTGTAAGTTATTGTTAGCGGGGAAAAGTTCATCAGCACATCTAGTACTGGCAATTTAATTGAGGCTACGCTGAGCTTGGACACATTAATTCCCTAATGCTGGTGCGTCAGGATGCTGGGACTGCAGGACTTGCAAAACTGTTATCTCTTTACCTGTCTCTCAGCATGAACCTACCAGGGTCTCCCAGACCACAGGCCCTGCTCTTTCTTACACACTTTCCCCCTCAAAATCCTCTACATATCAGAGCTAAATTTCATTTTTCATAATGACTTGTACCCTACCTACACTCCAAAAATTTTTTCTGCAGTCATTACAAACACATACATAGGACATGGGCGGTGACATGCTGGCACAGGCTGCCCAGAGAAGTTGTGGAAGAACCACTCCTGAAGGCATTCAAGGCCAGATTGGATGGGGCCCTGGGCAGCCTGATCTGATGGTTAGCAACCCTGCCCACAGCACGGGGTTGGAACTGGGTGAGCTGTAATGTCCCTTCCTACCCAAGTCATTCTGTGATTCTATGACTAACCTGTGCTCACCATTTTCACATATTCTTCCATTCTGTTTGTCACTCATCAAAGTCATTTCTCTTTTCTCTGTATAAAATAATCTTCAAGAGGTAACCGCTCTGTTCTTTTTTCCGCTTCATCATGAACCTGGAGCTTTGAGTGCTATTTCGATTGCATATAAAACAATCAAATTGGATTTATTGTGTAAAGGATTTTCTTCCATATGGGATAGAAAATTTACAGAAGAGAGGCACCCGCTTCTTTTTTTGCAGTGACAAGTATAGTACATTACATTTCACAGTCAGAATTAATTCACAGTACCAAGTCAGTGTGCTCTTCCATTTTATACTATGGTCTCACTCTGCACTATTAATGCTGTATATGGAAGTGACTAAAAGAGTGGTATTGTTTGAAAGATGAATGATGTTTACCTTACTGGCGAGGGTGTTGGTGCTCTGACATGTCTTACAGGTGATGGTGACTGTCTAACAGGTGATGGTGACTGCTGCCGTGCCATTTGAGCTTTTGCAGTAATTACTGGTGGAGTTGGTGATTTTGAGGTAGGTCTAGGAGGCATTCGTGGAGGTGCTTTGTGTGGGAGCTGTTGGGCTGTTGCACCTTCTATGACCGTTTCAACACTTGTAAGTGATCTGGCATCAAAGTGGGCTTCAATCTTCTGCAACGAAACCAAGAAAATAAGTCTGAGATACTGTACACTTAATCATCCACACTGAAGTCTTACATTCCTTCTGTTTGAAAAATGTACCTTTTCAATTCTGGCTTGTCTTGTTTGTGAAATCTGAGCAGTCGAAACAATTGTTTTTGTCTTTTTAGCAGGAACGGCTTCTTCTTCACCTTTTGGAAGAGACAATATAGTCAGGAGAATATGCCAATAAGCATACAGTTGCAGAAATAAATGAATACTCAATTTATACACAAATGTATATAAACAATAAACAGTGAAGCAGCCAAATGTTTTTCCTGCAACATCTGTAGACAGATAATTGTGAAAACAGTTGAAATAAGGCTTATGTTTCTGCATTGCTATGTCATTAGAAACAAAATAAATAAAAAAATTAAAACACATTTATTTTTTATTGGAAAATCAGTCCTGGATCCCCAGTGGCTACACATACAAACCGATGAGAAACTTCTTTGGGTAGAATGATTCACTGCTACAATTCTCTCCTAAGTACAGTCTTCATTCTTAGCAAGCTAACTTACAAGACCACGTACAGTTACATAGTCCAATATATATATTTTATCAAAGTCAGCTAACAGATATAATCTTTAAGAAATACATTGAACAAAATAAGAACAACTGAAACTGTTCCACACTTGTTTCTGTCTACTGTATCCTCAGTTTAAAGAAGACCCATGGTGATTTGAGGGTCTTTTTAAATTTTCAGACAAAAAACTTCAGCAAATTTCACCAGAGAGAATGCTTTTTCACAAGAAGTTAATAACTCTTAAGAGTTAAAATACCATTTATATAAATTTGATATAGTGTTATATATTGTATCATTACAACAATGTATACTGTTATTTTCATGGCTTGTAAGTCTAGCTCCATTACCTTGAATCAGCAATTCTGCTGTTGAAGTAGCACGTCCCACATTATTTGTGGCATTTACGGAATAAGTACCGGAGTCTTCAGGATATGCTTCTGCAATTATTAGGCTGTAGAGGTCTCCTTCTTGTAAAATTTGAAAATCGGGGGAGCTTTGGATTTCTACTCCATCCCGATAAAACTTCACCACAGGTGTAGGGATTCCAGTCACTCTCACGTCAAGTCGAACTTGACTTCCCTGCCTTGCAGTCATGCTCTGTAGTCGTTGTGAAAAGTTTGGTGGTGCGGTTCCAGCTGTAATTTTATTGAAGAGATAAGTCGAAAAGTAATAACTTCAGCTAAGAAGAATTGTTAGGGCTAGATATTTTCTTTACTACTAACTCCGAGTTATTGAGCTAAATATCATTGAGATCCCAATTCTGCAGAACTCTATCCTTCTTTAATGATTGGTTTGACTGTAGCTAGTGTGACAGATTAGATGAGTAGCAGTATGTACAGGGGTAGGCCAGAAATTTGTAATAGTGAATAAAAGTTTATGAAATGAAGATAATATAGTTAAAGTGTGAAGGATATTACTAGTAATTATTGGTGAGTATAAAGCAGCCTAGACTTCAGCATATATGAGGATATTTATTATCATTATTATTTATTTGCTAATCATGTACTCCAAATTCATACTTTTTCATCACCTGTGACACTTCTGCTATTGCTCCCTTTCTTGCTTTACTACTAGAGAGAAATACTTTTATTTAGTTGCCAGATACCTGTTACAAGTAGTTCAGCCGTACTAGTTGCTTGCCCAGATCCATTGGTAGCTTGTATGGTATATCTTCCACTGTTTGCTTCTGTCACGGAGGGGATCACCAGTTTAGCGCGGCCATCACTAAATGAGATCTGCACTCTGGGCAGAGTTGCAGCAGAGAGAACCTGGCCATCCCGATACCAGCTCACCTCAGGAACTGGGAAACCTAGAGAAAATAGAAGACAAAATGATTTTTGCTTGATACATACTTTCATGTCAGACATTATTTTGTCAGACTACCCCTCTGCTGTCATCTATCACACGGCAACAAAATGTAACAGAATGGTGATGAAAATGTTCAACCTCAGCTACCATACCACCACCATCTGCCTCTGACATCCTTGGCCAACATAATGAAATAGGAGGCCGTACTTTCAGAGCAGCCCTCATACTTGATCATGTATACATAGCTGAAGTGGAGAACAATGTCATAGGCCCAAATTTTTGATTATATTTCCAGTGACATAGCGATAAAAGAATTCTTTGTTAGAAGTGACTTCAAAATACAATATTTTAAAGAACAATAGTATAAGCACAGTGGAACTGCACTTAAGAAATTGCTTGAATAAAGAATGGATTATAGTGTTTGGCAGCCCTGTTGAAGAATAAAATCTCAGCATATTTGAAAATTATGAGGAAGATGAATTGATGAAAGACGATTTTTATTTATTTGCTAGTATTTAAGTACTACTGCTTATTGCTAGCAAAATAGGAGACAAAATAAATCAGATCCTCCAGTCAGCTAGGATCAACCATTCTGTTATAGTTCAAATATAACTTCCTTTTGTTGTCAAGGTCACAATCATGATTCTTTTGGTCGGAAGAGGTCCATCTACATCTGCATTTGGTTCTTTTCAGCTTGAAGTGGTGATCTTATGTTCCTAATGGAAACTCTCTTCCCAGTATTCAACTTAGTCAACTTTACTGAGCAACCAAAATACTTTTGATAGACTGGCAACATTTTCATTTTTATTTTTTTAAATGAGCTACTCAAGGGGAGCAGCTATAGAGAATGCTCCAGAGCAAAATCTTTTCTTGATCAGGAACATCATTTCTCCAAAATTAAAATCTGGGCACATTCACTTCATGGACTTCTCCACTTAAGTGAAAACACTACAAACTGACTCAGGAATGAAAGACTGCAATTATTACAGCTGCTCTAATTTTCCCATTTCCACTCTCTGTTGTTTGGAAATCTCTAAAACCACGGAATTCAGACTCCTTTTTAGAGAAATGCTCTTATAAACTTATTTAATTATTTGGGGTTTTAATGTGTCAGGATAATGACAGAGAATAAAATGAAAGGGAAGCTGAGATATGTATATAGAAGCTTTTACTCAATGTCTGTAGTCACACCAGAAGGTTAGGAAAGTTTCAGGTTTTACTCATAGCTGAAAAACTGTATACATATGTAGAATACAAACACATGTACTGAAAGAGAGAATGAGGTTAGTATTAAAAGAGATTGGAAGTCTAAAAGGTAAAAGTAGACTTAAGCAGTGCTAATTTCACAGATGGAAGTTATTAAATAGCCCTGATGGGGATAGTATAATTCAATTTTGAACTACAAGTACAGGACAACTTGGGCTTTATCGCTGTAAACATAGAATATTCAGGAGATCTCACAGGTTTGATCCATAGCTCTGTGTGTCCTAAACTTCTACACATCACTTTCAATGCATCCTAAGCTAGGCAACTGAGAATCACATAGTTGAATCACACAGTTGATAGTGAATTGCTTGGAAGGTTGCCAGCATCTTTTATTTCCTTGGTGCAGCATTATATGATGATTAGTGAATACAGAGGGCTTGTGTATTAGGTTGAACAAGGCATACATTTAAAAACTTCAGGGTATTTTGATGTATCAAAATGCATCAAACTATGATGACTATGAAGAGATTCAAAGTTAGAAGTCATTTGGAAAATCTGAACACAAGTACCATGCCACAAAACAAAGGGACTAAACAATACAATCTACTTCAGATGATCACTGTTAAAGAGGGATTTACTTTTATACATGACTTAAATTGTAACTACTGGAAAAGTCTTTTTCATTTGAAAATGACTCAAGGTTTTTGAGATTTATCGACAAAAAGAATACAAACCTGAAGTTTCTGCAATTTACTGTTTAAGTAATTGAATTCTATGAAATTGTCCTGTCAATGATGTGAATGTTGGGACCTGCCAATCTATGCACAATCTAGGTGATTCTTTCAACAATATGTAGAGTGTAAAGTCTGGCTTGCCTTGGGTAATACTTAAAAAATTCACTTACGAGGAGACATGAAGATGGGCACAGTTCTAACACCAGCAGCACTGCAAACCTTCTAGACAGTGATGTGCTATTTCATGTCCTCTCAGCCACTGCTCACCCAGTAGGGCTACCACATGATTATTTACCACCTGCTCTTGAATTTACTTCTTTTGAACCATGGTTTTTGAGTGATCTGAGTTTTCTGAGTGCACAGGGAGATACTGGGTATTTTTTATCAACTATCAGACCTTTGCAGTGTATCACTTAATACACAATCTGACACAATATAATTCATTTTTTCTCCAGTTACAGACTGCAAAATTGCATCACAGGTGGTTGCTGAGATCATGTTGGTACCTCTAGATTAAGTGAGCTTTTCACATTCAAACAGCAGCTCTGTATTAATACTAGACTTGTATATAAAGGGCAATGTTATCAGAGAGAAACAGAAAGTTTGAGTTTCAAGTTCATAACAATTAATGACTTATGGAAATAAGAAACTATATAGCAGAAATAAAGCTTTGTAGTCCATTATTTATGCAATTAGATCAAGAAATGAAGCTTTCACTTTTTTATCCATTAGAAAAATGAAACCACCATCAAATCTATCCATTTTGGTGAATTTTGGGGGGGTAGGAGAGATATTTCAGAGTCCTACAGTGTGAGGTGAATAAAAGCTGGCAGGATATATTCACACATGAGATTTGGTACTAAACTAAAATTATGGTAAATATGGTGTAAACAGTTAGAAAAACTACTGCATCTACTTAAAGTAGGAAATCAAGTTCCCTTCCTAAGGACTTAATGAAATTCACATAAATGAAAAGAGCTGAAATCACACATTGAGAAGCAGCACTAGCAATCTTACTAAGTCTGGTAGCAAATATGTGTCTGTAAGGGTCAGTGAATTTGCCTGAAACTAAATTTTGCACTAAAAATTTAAATGCATAGACAACAAGACAATTAACTGAAGAACAAAGGGCCACATAGAAGAATATGGCAAGAAAAATTATCATGGATGTAGTCTACAGAAATAGAGGTGCTCAAACAACTTCTGTGAACCAGAGCTCACCAAAACGTCCAAGTGATGAACCACAGTGGACCGTAGATGTCAGTGCTTTATAGATGGACAGATCATGTGTTTGCACCTGTCACAGAGCATCTGGGTAGTTCTAGACTCAGAAGAATTTTTTATGGTATGTGGGTTATCATACTGTTAATGCCTCTGAGACAGTATAATTCCCTCAGCAAGAACATGTGCCATTTCTCCTTAGTCACTGCTGAGGTCAGAGACAGGCTTAGAACAGGGTGTTGGTTCTATGAAACATTGTCTCAGGGTTTGCATGTTGAGGCTTTTCTTTCCACATTTTAGGGTGTTTTCTTTGTGAGTAGAATGGCAAAATGAAATCTTTAAAATGAGGTGGCATCTTCAAATTACAGCTACAACTGTGAAGTTCTTTTAATCTAGTCTTGTATCACCATCATGATAACCATATGCTTCTACTATCTAGCTAACCAGATAGACAACATATACCTAGATTTTGTAATTTTAATTTCAGAGTTCTGGCAGGAGTTAAGTAAACTCAAGGGCACGCAAAGAGAAATGTGGCTCAGTCAGAGAAAAGGCTTAGCATTATGTCAATGAAAAGCCGGCACACACCTTCACTTTCTTATCTGGTCTCCTCATTCCATCTCATTGTCATCCAAACAAGATTACCCTTTCTGCACTGATATGAGGGTCTCTAATTAGCACAGTATGCATTTTTATCTACATACCGTTTTTTTATGCTGTTTTCCCTATTTTTGGTGATTGTACATGAGAACTTAATGTCAGTCTCATCGGCAGGATGATTGGCTATACCCTGGGAGCCATTTTAACTTTATGCAGAATGTCTGTGGAAACCTGACAGCACTTCACAGAGCTCACCACTTTTGCTTGAATTCTGGTCACTCTGTACATTCAGATTTCAACACTATCCTTTCAGATTATGAGCTGCAAAGTGTATTCGTCTTCCACAGCATAAACATTACCAATAACAACAAAAATTAATCTTGCAAGAATAAATCAAAACCTTACCACTAATATGAGCCTCAAAGGTTGCGGCACTACCCTCCAGTGCCACAACACTTTGTAATGGCTGCGTAAATGTTGGTGCTTTCGTCGCCATCTTTACAGGCACTCTGAAAACAACAAGAAAATAATTAGATATCACTGGTCATATTGTTACTATACATACATCCTTCCTGTTAGTTTTTAGGAATATCTGTAATTACTCATAATCATTCATTGCTAGTTTTAAATCACATTGACCTAGTGAAATGAGAAGAGCGTAGGTTTTGACAAGGTTGTGTAGCAAGTTAATCTTAGGGCACACTTAGCTGAGTTAGATGTGAAACATATTTAGTAAAGCAATGAATTGGTATTACAAATATGCAGCAGGAGAAAAAGTTCCACTTGACTCACTACATGACCTTGAACAGGTCATCCATCTAGCCTCTACTTTTCCATTAATCTCCTTTACCTAAAGGGAAAACAATCTTCAGGAAAAAGTTCTTTGAAAGGATATGAAAATGTTTTGGTATTTCAAATTATTTGCATTCTCCATTGCAAAGACAACTAGGTCAGTAAACAGCCATTTCAAATGTGAAGATCTACTATCTATTTGACTTTTAATAATCAAAAGTTGCCAGGAGGCTCTCTTTTAAAGGCAGTCTGCAAGCAAGGAATAATTTTATTTTACACAGAACCATACTGGCATTATAGATGCAGATAAATTTCTATTCTTTCTTAGAGAGTATCTCAGTGGAATTTTGAATATGGGGAGACAACCACCTTCGAAATGTGAGCTAGGGTATAAGGTAGCCACTGACACTGATGGTTTGAACAACTGCAGATCCATGTGAAATCTGAAAGAAAAATAGTTTGCCTTCTTTTCTGCCACAAGATCCTACTTTGAAATAGCATGCTGACACTAAAAAGGCTTCTGTATCAGAAGTATTTTACATTTGTTTGAAATTTATGTAGTGACATTGAATTTAAACTCAAGATTTTCAATATGCAGCTTTTAAAACTCAGCTAGTATCTTCTTAATAGTGTTATTCATATATTAAAGTTACCTTTTTTCTCATTAAAAAAAAAAACACAACCTCCCCTGTGAGCACATCGTGTTCTACTACGAAAAAGTTAACTTCATAATCCTTTCAAATTCATTTCTCCTACACAAATTTCTGGTGTTCACTTCGGCTTTTGTACTTGACTATATGTCAATTTCAGACTTAAAAACTAGTGAGAAGGTGAAGCGCCTTTCACAATTAGTCAGATTTACTCCACCTTCCAAAGGGGTGGAAATTCTTCACAAGGACTTCTCTCATCAAAATTCGTATCTGATCTGACCATAAAAAAAGTGGAGGGGCAGAATGGGATATTGTGCAGGGATTTTGAGCTGCAATTTATTGCCTTTATCTGGATACTTGTTCAAGCTTGGAAGAGGAACAGCCTTTTATCATACTTCACAGTTTCATGGGGGAAAATATGACCAACTTTTCACCCTAAAAAAACATTAGTTTTCTGAATGGCATTTGAAGAAAAATACCTCTCAAATGTAATTCACTGAGATCTACTTCAGTTGTAACTGTAAGTTTTAAAGCTCAGATAATAGACATGAAAATAGTCTTAAGTATTTAAACATTTGTGAAATATTATACATAATTTTCAGACATCAGAATAGATTATTAATCATTAAATTAAGTATAATTTTCATTGAGTTCACATAAAATTAGTGTATTTCATTGTCTAGGCAAGTTTTGGTGTTGTAGATCTGATCTTATAAGGCTTTTTTGTATAATTAGGACTGAAAGTATGCATCTGAAATGTCACGTTCCAGAAATAACCTTCCCGGCTATGAATGACAACAGACAAGTGTTCCAGAGATGGCATGTAATTGATACCTCACCAGTTGATTCCCTTAAAAAGTCATCAGCGCTTAGCTGATACCACATGCATTTTATCAGAGCTATTCTTGGAGCTTCTTGGTTTATCTGTTGGTACCATAACCTTGAACACTCCCAACAGAAAGGAGTTTTTAAGCTAAGCAGATATTTCCATGACCTCTTCAAATCTTTACTTTTATCAACTTTAACAATACTTATACTGTAAAAACTCTTTATTGAATGTTATCGTAACTTACCCCCTGATATTTAAGACAATCCTGTTACAGTTTATATGCTCCTTGTTCATACTATGAAACCTATACCTCATACGAGTAAATATATACAACAGAGAGCACATCAAGCTTATTGACTAATAAAACTCCAGTTACACTAGGAGAAACGCTTTACTAACCTGAGATCTCAAAGTGCCTGTAGGAGTGGGCTAAGCCCAACGAAATCTTCTTGAACGACGTCCTTATCCAGAGTAAGATTTTTTTAGACAATCCCAGCAT
>JANHGO010002275.1:0-30665 GCA_024606505.1 Aquila spilogaster
GGATAGGATAGGATAGGATAGGATAGGATAGGATAGGATAGGATAGGATAGGATAGGAAATCCAAGCAGAGGGCATTGCCTTGTGGTTCCTAAGAGGATTTTAGGAACATGGGGTCAAAATACATGCTTTGAAATCTCTCACAATGAGATTACATGGATCTTCTAGAGCAAGCTCAGTTAAAAAAACGAACAACACAAACAGGGAACAAACCTTTAAACTTCTGTTTTCTAACAAGAAGCTGCTAAAAAAATAAATAAATGGATTTATTCAGTTTCAGGAGAAAAAATAAAGAAAAAAATAAAGGTTTAATTGACTGCAATGTGAAACAATTATTTTTCTTAGGCAAATTAATGTTTAAATCAAAGCAAAATAGACCTTAATTTGATTATGTTTGAATCTACTTCTCTTCTACCATTGCTGCTGCCCACAAACAGTGCCTTGGTCCAATTTCATTTTCAGTGCAAGATAAGCACTGGGAAGGTTATTTTTCACTCTACTTTGTTGCTGTGAAGAGGATATTGGTCTCTTTTCTCAGGTGACAAGTGACAGCATGTGATACAATGGTCTCAAGTTGCACCAGGAAAGGTTTAGATTGGATATTCAGGTCCCCATACATGGAGGTATTTAAGACATGCATCAGCTTGGCACTGAGGGACATGGTTTAGCAATGGGACTCATGGTTTAGCAATGGGACTCAGAAGGTCAGGTTGATGGTTGGACTTGGTTATCTTGTAGGTCTTTCCCAACCTAGATGGTTCTTTGATTTTACTCTGCCTTGTGAGCTGGCCTAGCAAGAGGTGCAGGGGGATGGTCAGTACCTCATACAAAGATCAGTGCTTCAGGGAGACAAAGGCAAAGCTTGTGGAAGTGTCACCCAGGATGGCACAGCAGGACTACCTGATGAGGCAGCTGGTGAAGCAGCCAGCTGCTACCTTTACAGCTGTGTGCATCTATCATTTGTAGGAAATAACATGCCCTAAAAGTAACAGCTTCTTTCCCGAGCAGAGGCCCAGCAGAGTATTTGTAAAGATTTCCAATAACACCAAGAGCTGTGTCTGCGGGGAGAGCAGTGTGTGCATGAACAGCAGTGACGAGAGAAAGGACGATGAAAATAGAGCTGAAACAGTTATTGTTTCAGCTTTCCCAGCTTCAACCAAAATCTTCAATATTTCAATGGGATTTTTTAATGTATGAATAAATACTGCTTTAATAAAAGGAGTAATATGTCTGGAACCGTAGGTTTTGTTTGTTTGTTCACACAGCTTCTCTCATGCAATATTTATAAACTCACTCTCCTTCCTTTTCTGATAATTTCTCCAGCACATTGAAAGACTGCCTGGCAAGTCATAAAATGCAATTGCTGTTTTCACAGCATATTGTGCACTTCCAGAAGAAATTTTTAGCCTCAGATGAATGCTACTCATTGTTTTGTAGCAAATTGCAACACGCTGGGAGCATATTGGGAAATCAAATGTCAGCCTCCAAAGTATCACTCTTCCATTTAAAGGTCACATCTCATCTTAATGGGATAACTGGAATGTCTGCTGTGATTTCATATGCCTAAAACCTCTCATCTTTACTCTAGAAAAAGTTGCCTTCTGACAGCTCTTTTCCAATAATACGTCACATGAACGCACCTAGACATAAACACTTATGGTGGTGCTGGGCAAGTAGATGAGACAGCTTCATTGATTTGCAGAAATCAAGTATTTTCCTCTGTCATTTCATTTTAGGGGGGAAATAGCACTATTACATAAGGAGACAGTCTTATATGGAATAGCTTGGGGCACAATGCTGTTTTGTTGTATTGTATTATATTGTATGACAGCCACAGTACAGATGTAATATATGACATAGTCTGAGATCAGATCATCTCCCTTTGCCCTTGTACATGTTTTGAAATATGTACGTATTTTTTATAACAAAGTGAAAAGTACAATATGAAAGTATAGCTGCACCTTTGTAGGGCATACAGTTAAAAATGTCATTTTTATTTTTCTCCTATTTGAGGACATGGATTTTTTCCCATGCTGTCCACTTCGATCCAAAAAATAGAGTCAAAGTATTTTCAAGTATGATTTAGTATTTGGCTATATACTTACTGTTTTTTTTCTTTTTTTTACCAGTAATTGTGGTGCCATTTGGTCTGGCTTTTCAACTGAATTTATATTAATATAATAAAAATATTTATTTTCATATAACACTAAAAAAATGAAGATGTAAGTTCCAACTTCTGTATCAATAAATCATCAGAAGTTTTATTACTATCTCGATAGCAACAGAACATAGCTCCACACAATCTTCGTATACTGCATAAAAGCTTCTTGCCTACTGCCTCCCTTTGTGGCATCTTTAAAGTCACTGTGGACAGGCCATAGAATAGGTCCAGCAGAGCCTGGATCCAGCCTCAGGGGATTTCAAGTCACAGTGCCACTGACAGTAATACATAAAATCACAAGAGGAAGAATACATGCTGCTGTACTGGAGTTTTGCGGCTGCTGTGGTGTTAGAGTTTTGCATGTCAAAGTCTCCATTAGCCTCAGTGATAAGTTTACTTTTAGACTTAGGTTTCAAAAAAGAGTATAGATCATTAAAATTGCATTTTGATTTCAGCAAAGAAATCAGTTGTTGGACTTTTTCAAAGCAGTATCTCTTCAGTTTTCAAGAACACTCATGAAAAATTTTACATTCTCTTCAATATTTTGTCTATGGCCTTGGCAAAGGTGTGAATGCTGTTTCCATTGTTGTTTCCTCCTGCACCTCTGAAAAAAAAACCCAAACACATTTTAATGGGAAATGACATATTGGCATCAGAAGCCATGCTCTGTCACCTTGGTAAGAGAGAGAGTGCTCAGGATAGACCACTCAACAGGTGGAACAAGTTGTTCAGAGCTACCTTTAGCAAGGACTGGCAAACAACTTCATTACATTGCAGAAACAAAACAGGTTTGCCTGTGTGTGTGTACATGCAAATGCACAGGAGTTACGTGGTGACGTTCAACAGCAAAGCCCTTGTTAAAGATAGAATAACCAGTGCAGTTTGGTAAATAATCAATCCCAAAAATTCTATAAGGTCATTATCAGGCAGCTAAGCTTCAGCTTTTGCCCAGCAATTCAGCTACATACTGAATTGCTCTTCCCCAAACCAGTGCTTCCTGAAACTGTGTTTTAATTCTTCTTTCAGATTTGATATAACTTTGTTGCTAGTTGCAAATTCCAAATCTAGCAGAACATTTAGGAAGCAGTCCCTCTCTTGAGAGCATTCACTGCAACCCCAGAGGCCTTTCTGACCATACATACCCCCATGCTTAGCATCACTCATATATAAACAGCCAGCTTGCACCATATCTGAGACACATTATAGGTGTCCTTTTATTCTTCCGCAGGCTTCAACTACTAATGAAAACCAAGAAAAACCATGGGGCCTTTGAAACTCTTTGCACTTGTACAGAGGAGGAGCTCCGCTTACTTTTTATAGCTCTTACTCAAGTGCCTTACCAGGAGGGAGTGCAGTGCTGGAGTGGCTGTTACAAAAACTGAAGGTAACATTTTTGAAGGTGGGCAGCTAACTCTCTCTGTGTTATCTTTGCATGCAGTCCGCCACATAAACAGTCTGGCTTTCAGAGTCCAGGCAGCTATAGCTCCTCTTCCTTGGAAAAATGCAGGCCTCACAAAGCATTTGGACTCATATTCACTAGAAGTCTTCAAGCTATTCTTTTTTTCCCTCACAGTAAGTTAAACCCATTGAAAATCAGAAGATACAATTCTCAAAATTCATCAAAAACCTGTTGAGCCCCACTTCTTCTTCACCTTTTTCAAACTTAATTCTAGATTAATTACCAGCAGTGCTAAGCTGGTACTGAGAGAATAATGAGCAGGAGCTTATCCATTAGTGCATTTCAGAAACACCTCCAAACTTTTCAGTTTGTTACTAATGCTGTGAGCTGGAAAAATCAATCTCTGGGCTAACATACTAATGAGCACAGCAAGCAGTTTATCTTTCTGAACTGCATTTGTAGTGTGAGACAGGAGATCCTACTAGTTTTAAACAGGAGAAGAGATCAACATATGGCATAGATGATAATTCACCATGGGGCACCTGGGCGACAGGGACAAGTGCTCTACACCTGACCTGCCACAGCATGCAAACCATGCTGCCTAACATTTTTCAGCTTGCAATCAAAACATCCAGGTCTTCCTAGGTGAACACCAGGATCAAACTGAACATCTCAGGCATGGCTTGGCCTTCCAGCTTCCCACCTGAAGAAAATGGTCTTTTTCTCATTTTAACAGCAGCCCGAGAAGCCAGTGTCAGTAAAATGACTTGATCATGAAATACGGCACAGAACAGCCCATAAGTTTTGGTTGGTTTCAGCAGCTGAGGGTATTGATTTGTGTTCACTTTTTGAACTGGCCGCAGTATGAATGGTAATAAGGGAAGATAGAGAAACTCAGTTGTGTCACCTCTAAGGAAATCCAGATTCTCGTCTTCTCCAGGCAGGCAGTGTGACTTAACCAGGGAAAGGACAGGCAGGAGGTGGGGAAGGAGCTGTTCAGAGTCAGCGTCAGTCACACAGATGGGACTGCAGCTCAGCCTGGGGAGATAAATGAAGACACATGACTGATGAATGCTTCTTTTTTAGGATTCTCTTGGAGATTCATTTCTTCTTTGTGAGTGATTCATTGTTTTCCTTCTTGATCCTCAGGTTATCTTAATAAGCATTTGAAAAACTTTTACTCAGTAACAGAAGGAAATAAGGCTTGAAGTCTCATTTCATAAATCATAACTGACATTCAACATATCCCAAAGTTTCAGGGATTGTTTTCACAGAAGTCTTCAAAAGAAAGCCTGGCCTGTGGATCTTGCAAAGTCTGTTTGCGATGTCCTGGAGCTGATTTCCCCAAAACTTCTGAGGGTCTGAGGAGAGAGTGTGATGGTGATCACAGCACTGAGAGCCATTCTCCACACCTTCTCCCATTCCTTTTCATCTGTCACTTCATGCACGCCCTGCCTTGTGACCAACAAAAGAAAGTGGATTCATTCTCCAGCACGAATTACTAGGCCACGAGTGTCAGTATGCCAAACCACAGATGGACTAAATGTTTTTGATCTACTCTCTGCAAATCATATTCTGAGAAACTTTAATTTTCAAACAATTTAAATTCTGCTGAATATAAACTCCCTTTTGTTCAAACCTCAGCCAGATCTGCTGCATGGATCCACACAAATGGAGATGGAAACATTCTGATCTGCACACGCTCCAGCCTAACACTGCACGCCCTCTATTTTTGCAAGATATGTTTTCAAAGATAACTGTAACATCTGACAAAAGAAGAGTGAGATTCAAAACAGGAACAAAATGGAAAACATAAGTAGGTACAACTTGTATCAAACCCCACTCTTAGTACCCAGCTGAGACTCAGAAGGATTTAAAGAGGTATAAAATACACTGGTAGCTGTGGTTTCCCCAGTCAGCCCAGTCACGAACAATATCAGCCATATCCTCAGAGACTCACTTGCTTTGATAAAAGCTCCTAGGGCAGAAAGGAAATTTTAAAACACTGTAAAAATAGTCTTTTCTCATTCATCCGCCTCCATACATGGATATCATTGGTTTGCTAAGAGAGGAAATATCTACATAGAAACTACTGTTCATGCCAAATATCATGACAACATTTCTACCTCTGTGAAGGCTCTCACAAACCTGCTTACCCAAAATTTCCTACTCCCAGAAACACACACACAGTGCATTTTTGGAAGCGTAGTGATTTGGGTACAGCCTTGAAGGTGTCTGGGTTTCTTCCACTAACGGCCCTGGCCATTTCCATACCTTGCGGCATCCCTATACCAACTTCTCTTCAAGGCACTCCAAAGCCATAATTTCCCCCATCCAAGATAAAATTTACAAACTCATACATGATCAGTGGCAAGACACATAGATGTAGGGTTTTAAGGAGGGCCTATTTTCTAATAGGAGCTGCTATAATTGTAGCCAAAGTCAGAAATTCTCATCAGTATTTATTGCCAGTGATTGGTGGTTTTTCAGTCTGTTAGCAAATAGTAAAAAACAATTTAGAGCTGTTGTTTTTCTTGAAATCAAAACCCAGCTACTTTTAAAAGGCTTAGTTTTGATTTGGTTTGAAAACAGATTTTTTCCCTGAAGAATAATAGTTAGATTGATAATTTGACAGTTGTTTTCAAACCATTTATTTGGCCCACCAAGGTCAAAATAAATGGTTATCAACAGCATCTCAGTTACATGAAAAAGCCCAAATGCAATGAGCTCTGCAGTCCCAAGAAGTCATATGGTGATAACCCAGTAATGATGCAGTATGAAGCAACGGGGAGAGCAATACTTGAGACAGGTGAGGTATGCTGTAAGTGACAAAGTGGCAGTAAATTGCAGGAGAGCTTTCTACTGTCTGTGAGAATTCTAGATGAAGGAGCTCTGCTTCCCTCTTCTTATTTTGAGCAATATGAAAACCTACCCAGACAACAACAACAACAACAACAAATTAATTTAATTATTTACCTCTAACATACAGGGAAAGTCACAGGGCATGAGTCTATCTTAGGAACATACAGGCCATAAAATGAAATCACCGCTTCAAAACCACTGGGACATTTCTATCCCAGGAAATGACAAAACTTGCACTGCGAAGAAATCTAAAGTCCTTTAATGTAGTTGCTTTGTTTTTAATAGTTTTAGGTCTTTTGACTTCAGTTTTGAACTAGGTAAAATTAATCTCAACAGCAAGTGGAACTTGTTACGTATGTTCTTTCATAGCAGAGCCTTGCATTCAGCAGCAACACATGTCCTTTACACCAACTATTTTCTCAACAGTACAACCATTATCAAGCTATAAAATATAAATATAGCATTTATAATGGTAATTCAGCAATGTCTTCATATTCCATGATTCCACAGGTGTTACTTCCACTCTGTGTGGAATTCAGGAAATGTTTTTATGAAAATAGTTAGAGGGGCCAAAGAAGCCCACAGGTAATGTAACACTGCAGACCTTTTAAACCATATGGCATGCACACCTATGCATATTCATTCTCAGATTTCAGCTGGCTGTATTTATCTCAGTCAAAGATGTGGAGATGCCTCCGTCCTTTTTTCAAAACTTTGGTATTTTCTGAGAACACCCGGACTCAGCAAGACCTTCGTAAATTTATGTTCTGAGCTGAAGTTCTAACCAAACATGGAGATGGAACAAACACTGTGGGAATCATCCTACTACTATAACAAAATCTCAGAATCAAACTGATTCATCGCATTAAAAACCTGAGCAGCCTTAAAAATATGCATTGATGTTTGGTTGTGCAGTGACAGTTTTTTTAAATATTGGCTGATTTCAGAGTACTGTGAACAATGAATGTTAAACACCCGGTGATGCTTCGTACTCTTTAAAAAGCAGAGAGATGACATTTATTCATTTTAGAAGAAGAACTGCATGGCTTTTTGTTTTTTAATAAATATCTGAAATGATTAACTTACTATAGGCACTATAAATATTTTTCTTTATGGATTTGTGGTGGAAATTTAAAATGCGTTCTGTACTGCAGGAGCCAGAAAAATGACTATGAAGCCAGAGATAGGAGTAACTCTTCACCAACAAACCAGCGTTCATTATGATTTTGAGAATCTATAGGATTTTATCTTCTTTCCATTAGATCATACTTGCATCACATTAATATTATACCAGTGAATGTCAAAGAAAATACAGTGTTTATTAGCTTGTTAATACAGTGCAGTGGTGAGTTTTATTTTCTTTTTTCTATTCTTTAATGGATATGGTCTCAGGTATCTGAGATGCAGACCATGTCCTGAGATAAATGAGAGGGACCACTTACCACAGCTTCGGGATGAGCAGGGCTGAGGTCTAAATGTGGAGGTATTTTTAGTGAAGATCAGAAGCCATAGCAAGGCATATAGTTAGATGATTTTGTTATTTCCCAAAGTTGTCGTATGGCTTCTCAGCAGCATGGACAAACCTAATTGGGACAGAGTAACAGAGTTGCAGAGCAGGGCCAGGTTGTAGGAAGGCAGCTCTCTGGGATCTGGGGTAAGAATGGGAGAGGGGAGGGATCCTTCTCCTCTCATCAGCTGAAGATCTCATCCTGGGGCACAGATTCCTCTCTCCAGGCAGTAGCCTCTGCCCCTTTACCCTCATTTCTCTTTCAAGAGCAAACCTGACTGTCCAAAGCTTCAGCCATGATAAGGCTGGCAGCAGGATGTCAGTTCACAACTTCTGTCATCATTTTACAACCACTTACAGCCAGAAACCACTACCTCTGTGCTGGACCTGTTATTTTTGTTTATTTTGTGTATTGGAACTGTCAAACAACAGAGAGGTAAGAGATGGCCAGAGAATAAAAGAGAAAATAAGAATACTGTGTTGTTAGCATGAATAAGAGGCAAAAGTAGAACCATAGAATTGTTTGAGTTGGAAGGGATCCTTAAAGCTCATCTAATCCAACTCCCCTGCATGAACAGGAACACCTACGGCTCGATCACATGGCTCAGAGCCCCATCCAGTTTGACCTTGAGTATCTCCAGGGACAGTGCATCCACCATCTCTCTGAGCAACCATTTCCACCACCCTTATTGAAAAAAACTCTTTTTTCTTCTATCCAGTCTAAATCTCCCCTCTTCTAGTTTGAAACCATTTTGCTTTGTCCTATCACAACAGACTCTACTAAAGTATCTGTCCTGTTCTTTCTCATAGACCTCCTTTAGATACCAAAAGGCCACTCTCTGGTCTCCCTGGAGCTTTCTCTTCTCCAAGCTGAAACACTCCATATTGAAACACTTCATTGTGTTTTTGTATGTGTTTATGAAAGAAAATCCAGCCTCAAAGAGATGCAGCGATGCAAACATGTAAGCTGAGTTAGACAATGAGATGATTAATTAATTGCTCCATGGCAATCACAGTGAACTAAAAAGGAGCACTAACATACAGGATGCCAGGCAGTACAGAGGCTGCAGAAACAGCATCAAACCTGAGCCAGGCCATTTCCAGCAACACGGGGAGCCAGTTCACCCTTCCAGAAGCAGGTAGCCATACAAGGGAATGTGCTGAGCTCCCGTGAGGAATGCTCTGCATACTGACTCCGCAACATGCTGCAAAGAGCAGCAACAGCATACACAGTCACCATTCAGTGTACAACAGCGGTTGTCATTTGCACCCCTGTCAGCAGCAACAGCCCAGTAGAAAACATTTAGGTTGTGGGAAATTTGGCTTCCCACCACTGCTCCCCCTAGTTCCTAGCACATATTGAGGCAGAGCTCTGCCACTCTCCAGTGATGTACAAAGTGTGCACAGGCACTTGAACAGGTGTCTTGCTCCAATTCTTGGAGGAGATGGTTGGACATATGTATACCTGGAGGAAGACTGAGGCAGCAGAAGAGGCTAAATGCTGTCCAATTGATTTATTACAAGTTCTAAGCAGCTAAGGAATGCAGGGAAGTTGGGGAAGTTAGCAGTAGTAAAGAGAGAAGTCAGAGTGAATGGTTTATAAAGTAGGAATAGTCACCACCAGGGATACAGTGATGTCTTGTGGGTCTGTAGGGAGGTAGCAAGTCAGTCAGTGAAGTCTTGTTGACCCACACAGCTGCAGATTGGCAAAGGAGGTACCTGATCTACCTCGGAATTCTTCAGGTTTTTATCCTCTTTATAGCATTGTTTTGGTTGACAGGGGCAGCAGTTGGTTGTCAGGGGCACTTCTGTTTGGTTCGTCATGGCTTGCTTTAGTTGTCAGGGGCATTTATGTTTTGTTCATCAGGAGCAACAGCATATCCATAGCACATGCTCCTTCTGTTGAGTAATTGGCAGTTGATCATACGATTGTTGTGTGGTGGGCTGCTGGGTATGTACACTGACCGCATGGTGGTCCTCTCCTCGAAGATGACCCCCGTAAGTCAACTTGAATGCCCAAAAGGAGCAACAGCCAAAAATAGTTTCTCCTGGTTGCCCAGCCGTATATAAACTTACTCGTATACTTACTCTTACTGCTGTGCTCATGGTAACCCTAAAAGCTTTTTCAGCCGGTTATGTCTTGGACGGGTGCCGCTGAACAAGCTTTGAGCCAAAAGTTGTTCCACCTTCTCACATTATCCAAGAAGAAAGAGAGAGAAAAAATATGGGCTTGTTTTCTCTTTCTTCTTTCCTTCTGGCTTCTGTGTTTACCCCTGTGTGGTAAACAGCTTTTATCACACGCTCAGTCAGCTGGACAAAGCCTGTCAGGCAACATCTCCCAAAGAGCTTTCACCATGGAGTGCCAAGTGACATGAGCTATGCTGCTATTGCTAAAGCTGGAAGATCTTACCCTCACTTTGGTGAAAGAGAAGTCTCAACCATGAAAACTGTTATTGTCTAAAAAGTTGCAGAAAAATAAATCTATAATCAGCTATGGGCCTGCATCCAAAATCCCAGGATACAAAATGGCATTGGTAGTATATAAAATCTGCAGTGCAAAACCATTAGCTCTGTCCATCTCTAGCTGAAACAAGCTCTGCATGAAGCCAGCCGAGCTCAAGTGCTTGCTAGGGCTTTCAGATAGGTCAGATCTCTTGGCTTCTGCTTCTGGGATTAGTCTTATGGGAATCTGAACTCCAAACACCAGCTGGGGCTGTCACTGCTATTTCAGTGCCAAGTACATTGGTTGTATGGTTTGGAGCAGAGTAAGTTCTCAGTTATACAAATACTCTCTGCGTTTCTGTTATTTATCCCAGTTTTCAGATCAAAAACCTTTCATGTAGGTCATATTCAGTCTCCTCCCATTCTATTATGCCATGAGATTTGCCAGTAAGCTCTGTTTGTTAAACAAACCTGACTGACATTTCTGAAAGCCTTTCTTAATGGGCCAGACCCAGCATCAAAACTTCAGCAAGTGGATGCACAAAGCTCAGTGGGATTTGAGAGCTGTGATTATCCACTTGTTCTCTTCTGCAGAAATCCTTGCAGCTTTCTTGTTCCCAGAATGTCAGAGTCCCTTCTGCTATGACATGTTGGTCATTGTTTGTTCATCTTCACTATAGGCAGAAAGCACAGTTGTGTGTCTAATACGATAATTATTTGAGCATATAGGGCACATAGTGAACCTTAAACAAGGACATGAAGAAAGCTAGCGAAGGAGCTGCCCACTCCACAAACACTGGTGTGCTAGAGGAGCAGTGTTACCAACAACACGTCAACATTTATGCTCAGACAGCCTTTCAGACCAGCTTAATCCTGAATTTCTGAGGGGCATTTTAAAGGTAAGGACTAAGATTTTGACCAAGATTCGGTACATGAAAGAAGACACAATGAAGATATCTGATCTCCCCACAATGTATGTGCTAAGTTGGTATGCTTGTTAAATCACTGCAGCAAGAGGCTTTGAGTTAGTAGTCTGAAGAAAAAAAGATTTGTTAGATCAATAGGAATGTCCATCTGCTGTCAAATTGTGGTCCAAATTTGGCTCCTCAGATATTTCAGGCACTATCCATCCTTACTGTAACTCCTTCCAGTACCATTCTAATAGATGAATAGTGCATGCTTTTCTTGTTTTGATAAGTCTGTGACGTAGCCAGTCATGTGTCCCTCCAGGGCTCAAATCTATAGCTATGGATGCACATTGGCAACAAGCTTGTCACCACATTGACAGTTACCCCAAAGCCCTGAATACTTAAATACCTAGGAATATCAGTATTGTGTTTGGTGGGGGAAGTTTCAAGTCTCTTCATATCAGAACCAATATGAAGAGGCCATTTTCAAACCTCAGAAAACAAAAATCAGATGAGGGCAGTAATGCCTTAGGAGAAGACAAAAAGACAGAGTGGTTGTTCAAAACTTAGTTTAAAACTAAGATTTTGTGTTATATTTATATTTCAATTAATCATTCATTACATGAAAGCTCAAGAACTAAATATTATGCTTGCTAAACTGCTTCACCATTGATTTTTAAACAGCCTCAGGTCACGACCTTCTTCATCTTTGAATCCCCTATTGAAATAACCGATTTGCCAAGTATGGGAACCAGAATTATGCCTCACTTAGCACTTAAATGTCTTATCTTTCTGTTTTTGAGGTGTCTGATTTTAAGTTTCATTTTGTACCACTGCAACTGAAGTTCCCTAGAGGGGCTGTATTCAAAGGGCTTGAAGAAGTGAAAGATGGCATTGCACAGATATACCATGTTATCCATGTTATTACTATGCTTCCAAAACCAATCAGAAATTAAGCTCATGACTGAGTATAGGAAATGGAGTATAGGATCCCACTGATTTACATTTGATTGCTCTAAATACTTCAGGGGAGAATGACAGGAAAAACAGTCCACATCTTCCTATGTCAAAGCCTGTCTCTGCAGAACTGAGCCAGTTTCAGATCAGGGCTGTGGACCAGATGTGGAGCAGAAGACCTCTTGCCCCAGGTTCTGTCTCCATTCCATTTGGTGTTCTGTTGTCCATTGCATGTCAGCCTCAGAGCCAGCTGATGGTACTTTGAGACCACTTAGCCAATCTGGTGTCAAATACTCTCTTCTTCCAAGAAGAAGAGAGGAGAGGAGAACCTAAGTAAGTTGTTTTGAATGATCCACAGTGAATAAATCTAACACAGTTAGCCATTATCCTCTTTGCAAACAACCATATCTCTTATGAAAATGTCAGTTGTTCTTGATAATAAGTCGAGAAATTTAATACATAACAAAATTTCCATGTCAAATAATCCATAAACTGTTAATCTCAATGCGGCATGTGACTGGGTACATTTCACACAATGCTGTTTTTTCTCCCCAGACAATTCTTTTCAGAGATTCAAGCATAACAGCAGTGGACAAATAGCAACCAATTAAAACCAGTCAGCATTCTTGTCCCTCTGCAGTTACTACCTTTTTGACATGAATACAAGTATTTGGACATAGAAAAGGCATAATTTTGCAAATACTCTCTTAATGAGATACTTAGTAAAGAAACACTGTGTATGATAACAATTTGAAATTCTAAGAAATACCCACAATATTTTCCCTATGCTTCTAGTCAGTATTTTGGGTTAGTATCATATTACCCTGTGTATTTTTATCTCTACTCAGTTGCAGTAAGGTAGGAAAGGTCTCAGATATCCTTTTAGTCTTGCAGTTTAGCAGACTGCTAATGAAGTACATGCAGTGTCTGAGGATAGTGCTGCACTCACAAATCCCTGCATTCTCATTCTGAAGAACCAACAAGGAAGCTAATACTGATAGAAACACATTAAGATGCACAAACCCATGTGCAACATTCTTTGCTAAGCTTCCTCAGTGCATCCAGGTTTAAAAACACACAAAATAAAATTAAAAATAATAATAATAAAAAACCAACCCACCTTGACCTAAAGAACTTAAGAGATTAATTAGCTCTTCCAATGCAATTTTTCCAGGCTTAAACATGGTCCTTTAAAAAATTTGGATATTTAATTTAGGGTATTCTGAAAAACACGTTGAACTGAATACTATCACCTACTTACCAAATCAAGTAATGCTGAATGGCCTTTCTAAAGTTCTGTTCTCTGCTACACTCAAGCACCATCTTTTTTAGAGCCCTCCTATTGCTGTATTAAGTGCGGAGAGACAATATGTTTCCAGAGTGCTCAGAGCACACAAAGGTCAGGAGCCTCTTACATACTAATGCCATTTTTTAAAACCACTGAATTTAGAGATGGTGGGTAATTTTCCATTTTCCTTCCAGGGTGATTGACATGTTCACTTTTACTCACATGCGTGTGAACTTTGAGAAGCATTACGACATAAGAATGCTTCCCTGCTCTACAGCAGCACTTTCACATGGGAATAAATGCAGCAGTACTTTACCTAAAATACCAATAATTACACTGTAGCTAAAAGGTAAGCAGCATTAGTACCTGATATAGCATTGCTGCTGCATGTTATTGAACAGCCACTTAGCCACTGTTCTGTTTGACAACTGTAGAGTATAATTATACATTACTTGAAAATGTTTCTTTTCCAAAGTGCCACTACAAAAAAAAAAAATCATTTTTATTTTAAAAAAAGATTAAAGCACCTCAAAACAATATGCCCTGCTGGGTTGAATGCTGTTTTACAATCAGAAGTAAATCTGTCACACATAGAACAAATATACAGCATGATAAATGTAGCTAATATGAAAGATCCACGAGGTTGAATTTGGAGGGGGTTTTCACCATTTTCCAGGTGGAAGGCACCTGGATCGTGGCAACCTCTGCTATCAATACAAGCTGGGGAATGAAAGGGTTGAGCACAGCCCTGCCAAAAAGGAGGGCACTGGTGTATGGAAAGCTGAACATGAGTCAGCAGCAGTGTGCCCTTGCAGCCCAGAAAGCCAATTGTATCCTGGGCTGCATCAAAAGAAGCATGGCCAGCAGGCCAAGGGAGGTGATCCTGCCCCTCTACTCTGCACTAGTGAGACTTCACCTGGAGTACTGCATCCAGATGTGGAGTGGGACACAAAAATGATCCAAGGGATGGAACACCTCTCCTATGAAGACAGGCCGAGAGAGCTGGGGCTGTTCAGCCTGGAGAAGAGAAGGCTCTGGGGAGACCTAAGAGCCACCTGTCAGTATCTAAATGGGGGCTATAAGAAAGAAGGGGGCAGACACTTTAGCAGGGTCTGTTGTGACAGGACAAGGCAAAATGGTTTTAAACTAAAACTTTACCCATAGCTTTAAATACTAGCCTGTTTGCATGACCTTTCACCCAGGGCCATGCTTGCTCTGCCTACTTTCCCCACGATGTATGCCAGCTCTGTTCAATGGTCTATGTTCTCCCTCCTCTCAGCCTATACCCAGCACCCTAGAGACAGAGCTCATTTGTACTCAGTGTCTGCTAATGGTGAAAAGAAATAAAAATAGAAAAGGTTCTTTGGTTGCCATGCAAATCCCCAGGCAAAGGTCAAAAACACATCTAAATATGGTTATTGTGAACTCTCCTGATCTCTCGCACTCCAGATCCCTTGCTGGAGGACTATTCACAGTTTTTAGTTAGTCATCTGGTACCAGCAGTTGCCTCCACTGGTTTCCAGAATCTCAGGCTCACTCTGATGCTGAGCCCAGTCTGTGACAAAATGTTGGATTAAATTCCTCCTGGGGCAGTCTAGAAAGAGAATTCTTGTCATGCTAAAAGTAAAACAATAACAACTAAATTTACAAGTGCAAAGCATTGAATTTATTCCTTGCTTACAGACACATGCAGGCCAGAACCCATGAACGTAGACTACCAGAGCCTGACATTTATTTGATTGGAAAGCCCTCCCCAAGAATTCAAGACAATAAACTTTAGAAGGGGTTAGAAATCAAGTTATGTGACAGCACCCCCCCCTTACTAATTGAATTTATAAATTCAATTATATTTATTAAATTTAATAAATATATATTAGTATATAAATATACTAATTGAATTTAACATCACACTACATCCCGACAGAGAAAGACAGTGACAAATTTTGTTACGCAATACTCCGAAACATCTCTGCGAGGTAGCAACTAGATTACACTCCTGACAGCAGTGATAAATGGTTGTCATTTTCTTCTTTTAAAGAACTTTTAAAGTAATAAACTAATGATCCAAATACTCCGGTGAGGTAAGTAAGTGCACACTGCGTTAGCTTTCTGTCAAAGCTAACAAAATGGTCACTCTGTGAATGCCTTTACTGCAGATTTGGCCAAGCAGGAAACAAATCTACACAGGTTCCCACTTTACTTTCCTTGATGAAACACATCTATACCTGGAAATTTAATCAGTTATTTGTTTTCAAGACATTCTCCTGGTGCAGAATGCCAAATTGCCATGCTATAAAATTATCTTTCCCTTATAAGCAAGGTATCACTATCCAAACTGCTTACTGGGAATGGCTTAGGATGGAAATTTCCAAGTGATACCTGAGGATGACTCAGGAGACTGATACTTGCTTCAGGCCAAATCCATTTGAAGGACCATTCTGGCAATTTATGAACAGAGGCAATCACAAAACCACGGAAATACTGTTTGAAGATGATCTAGTCCTACATCCTACTTGAAATAGGACCGTTGCGATCACTAGTTCAGGTCTGCCATATTTTTGGTCAGCCGTGTATTGGAAAGATCCAAGGTTGGAAATGGGACAGCCTCTCTGAGCTATTTGTTTCAGGGCTACACTAGGCTTCTCATGAAGTATTTTTTCTGACAGTGGCAACCTGAACCTCCAGATCATAACACCACTTGCTGTATTGTCTGGAACTAACAAGAGTTTATTGCCAACTGAGCACGAGGTTATTTACCAATCTATTATTGTAATAGCTGAATAGCTCTGGACCTGGGCTCCAGAAGATGGATGGGGAAGAGGCAGAGTCATGACAGAAATAAACTGCACAAGTTGGAGACACAGATGCCTTGGAAAGGAGTCCAAAACACCTCACCTCCAAAAATTTCCCTATGAAAACACCACCTAGAAGATACTGTGGGCTCATATAACCAAATCACAGTGACCTCTCGGGACTCCTTCAGAAAGCAAAGTGGTTGCACTTAAACTTTATTCAGGAAATAGAGGAAAACATTTGTAAAGTTCACAGTGGTTCTCTCTCAATGCTTTGATGTGTGTAGTCTCATACCGAAGAAAAGAGGCCCACAACTGGCTCCTCCAACCATGTTCCCTGGTAGTTAAATTTGTACAGCTTTCATCTGTGGAGCACTGTACCTTCTCCTGAGACAAGGGATCCCAGTCTGTCCCAGGATCTGTCTTCAGCTGGAATTGATGAGCGTGACATAGCAGGAGTAAAGAAGCCATGCACTCAGAAAATATTTGATCAGAGATGCCTCTCAATGAGTGCTCTGATCCTCCCTAAAGCACACTTTCCACCCCATTGACTTTTTCCTCACCTCTGCTGAAGAGGTCATAAATCATGAAAAAAAATAAAAGTGTGTTAGTATCAGAGCCAGGAAATAGAACAATTCAGACTAAAATACAAGTTATTGTTAAGGAAAAATACCTCTACTTATTTTCTAGAATAGAAAAGATGGACAGATTTCAGTGTTAGGCAAGGCATTTGTTTTAATCTCAGTAAGGATGAGTAAAGAGTAAATGTAGTTTTGTGTACAAAACTGCAGGCCACAATGCTTGCTAGTGCTATGATTGCATCATAAGTTGAGTAGTGCGTCACTTTTTCCACCTGGAAGTGATGACTTTGGCAGTTGTGATCATGTTGTTGGTGACTGTCTCACCAGAATGCCAAAGCTGTGCGTTTGTATTGCCCAGTAGGTTGGATCGACAGGTTACAGATTACGACTGAGTCTGCCACACAAAGCTGGTGACAAAACCATTGCAATACGGGACATAGTTTGTGGTTGCTAGGCATGACATCAAAAGGACACTGACACCTGTCCAGAACAATGTGAATGACCACATGGAGACACAAGTCTAGATGAGCACATTTTCAAGGCTCACAATGTGAATGGTGCTCAGTTATTCCATCAGTCACAGGCTTCATTAACCCACAGCTCAGGGCTTTTTTTCATGTGTGTGAACTATTGCATCAAATTGACAGGATGAAGAGAGGCAGTGAGCAGCTGCCAGCACACACTGCTGCACAGTGTGCTGGAATCGCCGGGAGGAAGGAATATATCACTGTACTATCAGGCAGAAAGGTTGCTTTGATAGAATGGCTCCTTCCCCATTGCGCTGTGAGACACCGTTCTGTCCAGGTCTTCATTTTGGCTTCAAGCTATTGAATATTCTCCACCTTCAGGCACAGGAGTCTCACAACCACCTGCACCCCTCCTATGCTGCACCCTACCTATGCTGAGGACAGGCAGAACTCAGAGCCCACTGGCACCGGTGCCACCACCTTCTCTCTCTGAGGCGCAGAGCAAACCAAACATACCTTTACTTGCAGCATTCCCCTTCACACTCATCCACCAAGCATCAACTCAAACAAGATCTTATAACTTTATGACAGAGGAGGGGGAAAAGTGACGCAAACTATACCCGTAGAAATTAAAGGCTCATTAAATCGATGTTTTTACGATCAGTAGTGAAATGTGCTGTTGCTGGTCTACTCTGTGGGATGATCACACTAGAAAGTATCAGCCACTACTGTCTGGCCTTAGGTTAACATGTCAAATTTCCCCATATGTACGCATTCACTTACTGTATAAATGCACTTCAACTTTGTTTGAGTCCTCCCTAAATTTAGCTTAACCTGGTTATTTCAAATATGTATATTCTTACAATAAAGTAAAAAAAAAAAAGAAGTGAAGTCTAAGTTCATAAGAGATTAAATTGCTTTTTAAAAACGTATATGCTTTTGCCATTGGAGTACTTACTGAAATTGAGTTGATCATTGTCAGGTATCAGAAATAATGTCAAATGATTTGCAGAATTAAACACAATAGTACATTTCATTTTGATATGCTGTCTTCGAATACTTCAGACCCAATGAAGACTCACATATAATATTTGACAAATAGAGCAGAGAGATTCACAGGAATATTTTATTTCCCAACCCTCTGGGAATATGAGGAAGAGGCAGCCCTCAGCTGTTAATGTCACCCTATTTCACCTGGCTACGTAAATGAGATGCTTGATTTCAACCTGCTGCTGGTATGAATATCATGAGCTTCAGATCCTGAAATAGTCATATTTGCTCCTAGAAAGCTGAGCTCAAAGGACAAAATACTTACAGCCATGTCTCGATCCGATCTAACTAAAAAACAAAAAATAAAAGGAAGCTATTATTTTTGTTTTCTATTCTCTTATCACTGGAAAATCTGTCCCTCACATTTCAGGTGCTGCTCAGTGTTGTCCTCACTGTGAGAAGAGCGTCATGACATGGGAGCTGTCATTTGTCTTTCATTTCTAGACTATATTACAGATGTTATGTGATTACAGGAGATCAAGTGGATGAAATCCTGTTTCATTTCCCTAGGGGCTGCAGATCATCCTTACATAAGCTGTCACAGCTTTTAAGCGCTCCTCTTGCTGTTGGTTTTCCTTCTGTGCTATGTCCTGTATTGCAGTGGTTTTGTCACCAGCTTTGCGTGGCAGACTCAGTCATAATCTACAACCTGTCAATCCAACCTACTGGACAATAAAAATGCACAGCTTTGGCATTATGGTGAGACAGTCACCAACAACGTGATCAGAACTATGGACTTTTTTGGCCTGTGGGATGAGCATGTCCAGGGGTGTTTGGTGTGAAGGCATTGTGCAGGCTCATCTCCTTTACAAACAGACAAAGGGGAAAGACCTTGTGCTGGGTTCACTGGATTCAGATTTTAAGCATCTTGCAAAATGCTTCCAAGGTTGCACATATTCAGTGAAATTCTGGCACTCAGCATGTGGTCAGCAAGCCCTTACTAAGCCTATTCAAAAAAATACCTCTTATAGGTAACTGCTCTGGGCTAAGAGAAAACAAAAATCAGACAGAAAAAATGCCTCTCCTTTAACAAGCTCTGATGGGGAGGAGCATTTCAAGGTGTGTCCATAACTTCCCTCTGTCAGAAAGACAGAGAAAATCAAGCTTTGGATATTTCTCCAGTTCACCACCTGGAATGCAGATATAATCTTTGCCAGTGGCCACTGATCAGCTTGTAGCCCCACTCCTGAGCTCACCTTCTCCTTTTGCTTATGTGATGCAAGTCAACCAGCAACTTAAATTGGGGTGGGTGCAGGTAACAGGCTGTGTCTCCCCACAGAGCACTTGTGCACAACTGCCACATGGTAAAATGCACTTGTTCCACAGCAAACAACAGAAATGTGGCACCTTAGGGGCGGAATTCTCACATTGCTGTATCTGTTCTGGGTCTGACCAGCCCTGGCAGTAGGCTATGGGGTCTTTCTGGGTTGCTTTGTCTGGATGTTTGTCATAGCCATCTTCTAATACCTGTCCAGCTTGAACTAATCAAGAACAATTACATCAGGGCAAAAACAGGAACAAAGAAAGAAATCACAGCCTTTCCATAAAGCAATTAATTTGAACTTGATCAAAGAGCCATTCGTGTGAAATAATTTGCACAGAAGTTATGTGACTTCTGTGCAAATTCTGTCTGGAAAGACTGTAGGACCAGCCCTTCAGGATGCACATTAATGAAGGGTAACCACTGTCTCTCCATAATTACAACTGCTTTATGATTGGCATGGGTCCTTTGCAGAGTTACAATTGACAGTCAGTTCTATTTATAAATATCAATGTTTTTAAAACTGCATATCCACAGATGATGTTTAAACATTTCAGTCTGGGAGTGGGTTTCATTCTAGATGATATTAGACATCCTCAGACACCTGCCACTCAGTGCTGGCTCTCTTTGGAAATAACAAAGGAAAACAGATATTTGAGGAGTGAGGTTCATTTGACTTCTTTTTAAATGGTTACCTAACATCAAATCAGTAAAAAGATATATGTCTACATCTGGTTCATATGGTTAGCTGCATACCATTTTCATGCTATCCTTAAAACTTAACCCAGTCCCTGACATGTTATAGTCTGGCCATTTTCAACATAAAATGGAGGTTGAGAGCTAGAGAGTCCAGGACCTTGTTAAAGTGGTTTAAGTTACCATTTTTTCACTTCATAACAGGGGCACTCTCAGATCATACAAACAAGCAGAAGGAAAGCCTTCCTGAGGTCCATCTGGTTCTGTGTTCTGGCTCTGAGAGTGACAGTGAGAGACACTATTTAGAGACGACGCTGGAGCCTGGTCCTTTTCTGAGGAATATGAAGGAAGTAAGCACTATGGGCCCTACATATTCCAGTTACATGATAGAATCACAGAATCGTAGAATATCCCAAATTAGAAGGGATCCACAAGTGAAATTCAAGAAGAAAAATAAAACATTAGGAAGGATTTTAAGATTTGTTTGCATGTATCTGTGCATGTCTAAGCAATTGCAAGGTGGTGCAAAAGTTTGAGAACGTGGATTTTGAGAACATGTTTTTCTTGGCAATAAAAATATTTTAGTTACAGGTCTTAAAGGACACATGCCATTGAAAGTCACAGTAGCAATAAAAAGCCTCTAACCAAGAAAGTATCACACTTAAAGGAGAATAAAATTATTCCCAAGCAAAAGATTTTGTTAAGCTAGCAATTAATATAAAAATGTTAAAGGTGTTTTTTTCCTTCAGATTTCACCATAATTGGAGAACTAGGAATTAAAACCCATGATAGACATTTCTATTCCTACCTAATTTTTAGAGAAATTAGTTAAGCAATGATGGCTTTCCACTTGAGACTGCTTCTGTAGTGCTATATTAATTAACATGTAGATACTGAGCATCCTCCCCCTGTCAATCCCGATGTTGAATTTATGCTTTTGTGCCTTATGTTTCATAAGCCAATTCACTGACACTTGCTTCAGGATTCTTGTTTTGCATTCCATGGCTGAAGGCCAGGTATAAATAAATTAATCGAGTTATTACCTTGGCCTACACAATGAACTACAATGCTGCACACAGCAAGCAGAACATCTGACACTTGCCCTCCTGACCTGCGGAATGGCTGAAGAACTGGCACAAAAACGCAGATACACTTTCCAAGAACTTTGAAAGTCAGCCAGTGCAGCAGAGCAGAGCACGTCTGAATCCAGACAAGCAAAAAATTTTTAACATAAGCCCATCAGTGAAGGCCTTTACTCTCTACTTTGACCTTTATGCCTTAGATGAGAATTGTCTCCAACCATTTGTGCCTCCAATTCATAGGAAGCATGACTGACCATGACTAACGCTGTATAAGTAATGAAAGCACTCGCTATGCTTTTGATGCTTTTGGTGAAGGTAAAGTTAAGGGACAATTTGAGGGAGGGGCAGCGCTGAGCTCTGCTCTCTGTGACAGCGACAGAGCCCAAGGGAACACCATGGAGCTGTGTCAGGGGAGGGGCAGCTGGGGGTTAGGGACAGGTTCTGCACCAGAGGGCAGTGGGCATGGAACAGGCTGCCCAGGGCAGCAGGCATGGCCCCGAGCTGCCAGAGTTCTAGGAGCGTTTGGACAACGCCCTCACACACAGGGTTTGAGTGGTGGGTGGTGCAACGTGGAGCTGCGAGTTGAACTCAGTGATGCGGGTCAATTCAGGACATTCTATGACTGTATGATTTTATGCATTGTCAAAACATAATGAACACATTTGAAAAGAAAAGTTGAAAACGAGCCATTCGAAACAAGCCTGTCAAAATATCCAAAAGCTTAGTATGTGTTAAACACTTTTGGCATGCCAGTATCCCTCTGTAATCAGTAGAGAAAACAGAACAAGTGAGCTGGATAATACATCAAAATGGTAGTGATAAAGCACTGCCCACTCATCACATGCAGAACACGTAATATGGAGGAGACCAAGGGAGCTGCAGGTCGTCTTATCTGTGTTTAGCTGCTGGCCAACATGTGAGGGTACTTCACCGCAGGATCTCCTGCACACCTCTCCTTTCTTGCTGCAACGTGAGTGCTTGGAAGCAGGCAGAGCACAGCAGGGCCTAGAAGCACAGCTTACTGCTTCCTTTGACAATGGAAAGGGAAGCTACAATTTGGTACACGTTATGAAAGTAATTATTTGCAGAAAGGGACAGGAACAAAAGCTGGAATCTTGAAGTATCTCATGATATACAGAGCATTAAAGTGTGAGGGTAGACAAAAAGGCTATGAAGGTGCTGTGATTTAACCCTGCAGGTGGCTGAGCACCACACAGATGTTTGCTCACTCTCCCCAGTGGGATGGGGGAGAGAATAGGGGAAGAAAAAGGTAGAACACGCGGGTTGAGATAAAACTAAGAGAGAAAAAAAAAAGAGTAAGAGTTATGACTATATGTATATATGAATGCATATGACAAGTGATGCACAAGCAATTGCTCACCACCCTCTGACTGATACCCAGCTAGCCCCCCAGCAGAAGAAGAGAGAAAGATCAAAACTCCTTCCATTTGATGTCATGCAGTATGGACTATCCCTTCGGCCAGTTGTTTAAGTCAGCTGTCCTAATTCTGTTCGCTCCTAGCTCCTTGGGCCCTTCACTGAGAATGGCCTTGGCTCTGTACAACATTACTTAGCAAAAAACTATAAACATCAGTGTGTTATCAACATTGTTTTTCTCCTAGAACCAAAGCATAACATCATACCCGGTACTCTGAAGAAAACAATTTCTTCTCAGCTGAAACTAAGACAGAAGGATAACAATTACTAGAAAATCAAAGCAAGAAGAAATGTTTTGCTTCTGTTTTGCAAGTTCTGAAGGAGATTCGCGCTCTAAGCTAGTCAGAAATCACAGGGCCTTGAAAGTCTAATTTACTGCAGAACCAAAACACCATGTCAATTTTTTAAATTACAGCTTTCAATTAGTTTGAAATGGAAGTAGGTTTGACTCCATGTTTAAACATTTTGCAATACGTAAGTAAATGTATAGATGATTTACTGTATATTGCTTTTATGATGTAACAATAACTGTGCATAGCACTTTCAAATATTAAGTGAACAGTTCTTGCTTTATAATTTTATGCTATAAGATGCGTATATAAATAAATACGTGCATGTACTTTTAAACACATAAATCCTAGTGCTGACAGCACATAAGTAATGAAATCAGTTTCTCACATGCTTAAAACAACTGTCAGTTTTCAGCCTGTTCTTCTAAAATGAAGTACGATGCTGAAAAAAATTGGAGAGAAGGTTGCTGCTAATGATGACAAACTGAAGCCTACATGGGCAAATATGCCACCTGTAAAAAGTCTCTGAATTCTTATGAACATGTTGCTAAAGACAACCTTAGTCAATTAACAAGCCGTTCTTTAGCTGCCCAGCAGATAGTTTAGCATGGCCACAGCTTGCCTTCACCCTCACACTGTTTCCCAAGACAGTACATATACAAACACACATGTTCTACCAGCTGCCTTCACTAGATAAATGCAAATAGACAGAAACACTGAAAAAGTCAGAGGAACCTGATGAGAAATTAATATTTTAGGTTGAGTTACTTTCAAACTTTCCTTCTAACATGAAATACAGAAAAGGTACACATTCCCTCACAAAACAAAATTGCCTTTGATGGGTGAAATACACTCCGCGTGTTCTGATTCTGCAACAATTATCATGCATTGCAGGCTTGGCTGATTATCTCCTAACTGTACTCCTATTAAACTACTGTGAAGGACACTCCAGTCCTGGATTCCTACACACCAATTTGCACTAGAAATGTGCTTTGTGGGCCATTTCTCCCATTAGTCTGACTTCTACACTCACTATGAAGCTGCCATCACAAAACAAGCAGACTTACTTAGTACTTAAACTGGGATTCGAGAATCTGCAGCATTTTAGTGGGGATGGTAGGGATGGGTTGATGGTTAGACTAGATGGATTCAGAGATCGTTTCCAACCTTAATGATTCTGTGATTTCATGTCATCCTTCTAACAGATGAGCAAACATCACAATATCCCATATATCACAGAGGTCTTGGAACAGGTCCAGAGGAGGGCCACTAAGATGAGCTCAGAGGGCTGGAGCACCTCTCCTATGAGGAAAGGTTGAGGGAACTGAGCTTGCTTAGCATGGAGAAGAGAAGGCTCTGGGGAGACCTCATTGTGGCCTTCCAGTATTTGAAGGGAGTGTATAAACAGGAGGGGGAATGACTGTTTACATGGGTTGATAGTGATAGGACAAGGGGGAATGGTTTTAAACTAAGACAGGGAAGATTCAGGTTAGATATTAGGAGGAAGTTGTTGGTGACACACTGGAAAAGTTGCCCAGCGAGGCTGTGGATGCCTCATCCCTGGAGGCATTCAAGGCAAGGCTGGATGTGGCTCTGGGCAGCCTGCTCTAGTGTTTGGCTACCCTGCCCATGGCAGGGGGTTGAAACTAGATGATCTCTGAGGTCCTTTTCAACCCAGGCCGTTCTGCGATTCTATGATATACCACAATGTGCCTGTGAAACCATTCAAAGGGGGAGAGGAAAAAAACAATTCTCTTAAGTCTTTCCAGAATTTCCAGGGCTTCAGCCACAGGTATGTCAACATAATGTCAACAAGCTGGTAAAACAGAGGAGAGTTCAGACTAAAGCAGATTTGCCCTAGATCAACTGTTAGACTTCAACAACTCCAAGCTGTACAGAAATTGAACATACATTTTTCACTCAGTAATCCTAGATGTGAAATCCAATGATGATAAACATTTCTGAGCATTTAATCTCTCTGCCCTTAGAATGCAAATATCACTTTCTTATCCCAGAGAGGTCCACGTTTAGGTTTCATAGCCAGTAAACTGATCTCTAGCAGGAAATTTTCTTTTAAAACAAAGAACTCGCAGGGAAAGAAAGACATTGCATAAATAATTCAGTAACAGAAGAAAAGAGAACAAAAATTAAAGAGCTCTGTTCAAGATTTTTCTCATCCATCTCCTTGAGACTTGTATAAAAATGAGCAATAAGTAAGTTTAATCAAAATTCATTGCAGACCTGTAGAAGTACCAGGGATGTGCTTGTAAGGTACCATATAAAGAAAATGTAAACTGGAGGAAGATATAGGCTTCTCAAAGGAATACCTCATATCTCATCTAGCCTACCATTAATTGTATTTCCCTAATGAGAACATGCCCAACAGTCCATAAGCTTCCATCACTGATATTGTTTAAATGTTCATTTGTATTTCAGTTTTAGAAGTGCCACAGAACCTTCTGCAAGTCGCTTTTAACTCAAACATGCAAACATCAGTACAATACAGTAATACCCAAATGTTGTACAGAACACGTCGATGATACTTTAAAACAAAATATGGAGAGAGTACAGTTTTGACATCCCTAATAAGTGGCTATGCAAGGAGCAATATTCAAGTTCCAAACTTCTGTCTACTGTATTTTGAAGAGCTCTGGAGAGGGAAGAAGTGGAGGAAAGAGGAAGGAGATGAAAGAAAACAGGGACCCAAGAAGATAAACACATCAACAAGAAGTTCTGCATTTTAGAAAGGAGAAGAAATGTAAGTTCTGTAAGATTTCCTTAATGTAAGTCAAAAGTAAATATTCTTTGAAAGACTAGAGAAAACTTCTGTACTAAATTCAAAAGAGTTTGGTTAATCACTTTAATCACACATCTTGCACTTTTCTACTCGGCTGCATAATGATTTTATATGCTTATATATGAAAATGACATATTCATGTTGTTTACAACACTGCAAACAGCAGGCTCGAAAAAACAAACAAACAGGATTGATCCTCACTTAATAGTTATCACAGGTAATGTTTAGGCTGTTTCTCCAGGTACTTCCAGATGGCGAATCAGAGAACCTACATCAGGCTCCAGCTCTGAATTACCTTCAGAGGATATTTATTTCTTCACAAGCACAGCAGAAGTTTTAAGAGACTGTCCTCATAAATCTGGCACCTAGGTATGACTCCTGGTTTTGGTAGTTGTAAACATCTTCAGTAGTTTCAGATGCTCTTCACATGTACATTCCTTGGGACTGTGGCCAACCTACAGAGTACTCATTTGCTTAATGAGCAGAAGGAAACTGCTCCTTGGCTCAGTAATTTGGATCCAATTATGTCAACAATGTCCATCATCTCTCTAGTCATCAGGGAAAGTGAAATTCCAAAGAAATCAGACGTCAGTAATTAAGCCAGACTATTTTTTCAGAACTATGACTGGAGGGCATGCAATAGGAATTTGCAAATCATCTGTTACGTGTCAGGAGATCCAGCCAAAATATTTTCAAAAATAATCATTTCATGCTGCCTGACTAAGTAACACATTTTGAAAATCCCTTTCCAAACACATGCTGTGCCTTTTTAGATACAACTTTTCAGCCAACTGTTTCTCTGCCGCAATCTCCTCAACTCTTCCAAAAACTTCTCTACTTAAAATGATCCAGCCTTTCTTCAATAGGTATATGTGCTTATTGAGCCCTTAATAACTCTACCAATATACCTGCTTGACACAATGCAGTGCTGCACAGAGAAACTTAAACCATCACTGAAGAAATCAGAGAGGCACGTGGAGCTGCATTAGCTTTTTCTTTACTCAAGAATAAGGCATCTGGCCTTGCAGGTGTCCTCATCTGCTCCACACAAAAGCTGCTACTCTGGCTCTGATTCCCAAAACAGATCATTCATTAAATTGGGCTGCATGCATATCTCTTCTCAGATTTCAAAGCAATGTCTTTTCCTCCTACAGCAACAAAGTAAGTGGGAGCTATCAGAATCCTGAAATAAGTAAATAAATATAACTGAGTTTCATTTTGAGAAAGTGGTAAGTACAAGTCAACAAATCCCATGGAAACAGCTTCAAGGCAAATATGAAATCTGGTGTCTCCATGCCTTTGGGCGGTCAAGGCTTCTTCCTTTTTCACATATAGATGCATAGATGGAGGAGCCAGGTCATGTTATAAGAAAGAAATATGACTGTGAGGCATAAATTAACATTCAAGTGAATAATGTTAAATTACATAACAGTTTGCCAGAGATGTTGTGGATGCCTCATCCCTGGATACATTCAAAGTCAGGCTGGACAGGCCTCTGAGCAACCTGATGTAGCCGTGCATGTCCCTGTTCATTGCAGGGGAGCTGGACCAGATGACTTTTAAGGGTCCCTTCCAACTCAGATGATCCTATGATACTGAAAAACAGTTATTTTAGCAGGCTGGACTATTAAGGCTGAAACTTAGCCTAAGCTAGTTGTCTGAATTCCTTCCTCCATGGGGAAAAGTGGGCTCCTTACAGCTTGAACGCTGATACCAAAGGATGTTGCTGAAGTATATGGAACAAGTCACTGTCCATCAATACATCAGCTAGAGGAAGAGACTGCAGAGTACTTGGAAGTATCTATGGGGCTGGAGCCAGATAAGGTGGACACACAGAGGCAGACAGGCCCTGCAGATTAAATATTCCCTTATTGTTTCCTGCTAAGGGCAGCCACATCTTTCAGATCTTTGTCACATGAGATAGAAAAAAATTCTGCCTACATGTTCTCTTCAGCATTGGGAAGCACCTCACACAGTGTCACTACTTACGCAATATACTTTTAATGAAGACCCTTTTAGTCTTCTCTCAAGATGTGGACTGAGCAGAGAATTTTAAAAAATTGCTTTCATTGCTACTTCTTTTCTATTGCCCTCTTAAGATTTTACAAGAAGGTCACTAATCAAATCTAAATTTAAATAAAAACCCAATTGCATTATCTTTTATTGTTGGTACTGTTGCTCTCATAGTGCTGAATAATGTTAATGATGTGGCTTGTGTGCAACCAAAGGATAAAGTAAACAACATCTCAGTGGCATTTTTTCTTTCACGTTGAACCTAGGACAGACTTTAAGAGATTAGGTATGGTCTAATCTATTTTATTGCAAAATAATTCAAGTTTTCTTTTTCATTTTCTGGAAAGACTACTGATAGACAATCATTTCATGCTGAATACTAAACAAACGATAGCCATATGCATATCTACATAGCTATCTTATTAATATATTCATGAGGTAGAACACTTTTGCATACCAAACTATTTTGAAGAGAGGTGTTGCATTTTCAATCAAGGTCTAATTCTAAGGAATGCTACTTTCCTGTGTCAATGCAGCCAGTATTTCACCAGACCCTCCTTCTACATTTTTGCTTTCATCCATTTCTAAATGCCTTTTGTCTTTGTGATTGATCTCATTAGTATTGAGATCAATCACAAGATTCCTGCTGGGAGAAGAAGGAGAAGCATAATTCCAATTATACTGTTGGAGCGCGTCCAGAGAAGGGTCACAAAAATGATCCATGGAATGGAACACCTCTCCTTTGAGGACAGGCTGAGAGAGCTGGGGCTGTTCAGCCTGGAGAAGAGAAGACTGCAAGGTGACCTGAGAGTGGCTTTCCAGTATCCACAGGGGAGCTACAGGAAAGAAGGGGACAGACTCTTTAGGAGGGTCTGGTGATAGAATAAGGGGAAATGGCTTCAAGCTCAAAGAGGGTAGATTTAGGTTGGATATAAGGAAAAAATCTTTTCCATTGAGGGTGGTGAGGCACTGGAACAGGTTGTCAGTGATGTGGTTGATGCCCTGACCCTGGAGACTTTCAAGGCAAGGCTGGATCAGGCCCTGGGCAACCTGATCTAGCTGTGGTGGCCCTGTTCATTGCAGGCAAGCTGGACTACATGGCCTTCAGAGGTCACTTCCAAACTCTAAGGAGTCTATGATTCCATTTACCAACATTCTTCACTATACACCGGCTGCAAGCAGGTGTCTTGCTCTTATAACTCATCAGTTCTCGATCACTCACTGTCTAGATCTTCTCACAATTTAAAGCAAAGAAGATAAAAATACAAACAAAAAAAACCCCTTTCAAATAACATTGCTTTGTATTAATGGCTTTGAATTTTAGCACAGCTTGTTTTCTACATTCATTTCATATACTCACAGTTGCACCAGCGGTTTAGCTACACAGGACAGGACAGGTTAGTTTCTCCACGATTTTTACAGAAACCGAGCAAGCAAAGTTCACATTCACTGGGTGCGTGTGAGTTTTCAGATTGCATAAAATAAACCCACTTAGAAAAACACATTGATACAGCTGTACAAAGATATCCAACTTCAGTCACACAGGAGGAAACACTCAAAGATGTTCTGATTGTATATGAGTCTACCCCAGAAATTCCTTTTTGTGAGAGAGATTTTATTTTTTTTTTAAACAATGCTACAGTGACACCTCTTGAGAAATACACTTCTCATAGTGTTCACATAGAAAAAAAAATTAAGTACATTTTTCCTCTTAATACCAGCTCACGAGTGAAAGAGAATTAACAATTGTATCATTCCCATGATTTACTGTCTGAGAATGCATGGTAGTGCAGGTAGTAAAGACTGCGCATCTCACTAAACGTACTTTTAAAATCACTTTAATAATGAACACCTGCCACGGGATATCATTTTTAATCCAATTAAGATTGATGGCGGATGAAAGAGCAACAAGGTATGTACCATTTTAATCAAAACAACTGTTTTAACTGATCTCTTTCATTCCACGGCTGCCATTCCCTTCAGTCACGTGGAACATGAAAATTATTTCCCTGATATTTCCACACCAGAAATTCAACCATCATTACTATGAAACAAACAGAAATCTTTCCATCCACTATTGTTTTTTTAAATCAACGTTCACTCTTGCTGTAAAACAGATGTCATGGCAAATATAAAATTTTAAATTGCCTTTTCTGTTGGACCAGTAAAGAAACCTGCATTTCAGATATGCTTTAAGTTCCTGTGTTACCACAGAGCTTCAGATACTTCTGAACATGGCAGTCCATTGGTCCATTCCAAGGATGGGATCAATTAGGAAGAAGTTAATCTAAAACTAGAAGCAGAAGTAATGTCTATCAAGGTGTTATGTAAAACAGAACATTATCAAAAATAGTTTTACATTTTTAATTACTTACAAAATTAAATGCTATTATTGTCTGTGATTTAATATTGTCTCCAGAAATCTGAGGACAAAGATGTAGACAGAGGGAACTAGTACCTCTGAAATAAGGGGTTATATTAAGTTCTCACATCTGCTCCTGTATGTCTCAGAAAGGGTTGGACTAAAAACAAGTGAGGACATCTCAGGAGCTCCTGCTGAGATGCACAACATAGTGTAGTTTATTTAAAAAATATATATTGCTCTGGCGTCGACGAGCACGATGAGATGTTCTGCCTCTGGGCAAGCTCAGATCGCCAGTGCTGTTGTGCCTATGAA